>OY744519.1:183007218-183014718 GCA_963556195.1 Sepiola atlantica
TATATATATATTTGTATATATAATATATATATATACACATATATATATATATGATCTCTATCTCTTTATATATATACATATATATACATATATATATGCATATATATATTTACATATATATATATTAATAATCTCCCTCTCTCTCTTCATATATATATATATATATATATATATATATATATATATATGTATATATATATATATAGAGAGAGAGAGAGAGAGGGGGGGCGAGAGGGCGAGGGAGAGATCTAGGTGGCGGTAGAATCAATTAAGGCATTTGTTAAATAACACTACAAAGAAAAATCGGATATACATATTTGAATTTTAAAGGGTGTTCTGTCACTATGGGTTACTCAGAGGTAGGGAACACGTAGATATTCAACACATAGAGGGTATCGTAGAGAGTCAGAACCACTTCCATTGTCTTCACTGAACAATTTTATACGTATGATATAAACTTCAGCAAAATGGGATATATTTGAATTTTTTTTTTCATAGGCCCTTACGGTGCACTTAAAGATTCGGGAACACTTCTATTGACTTTTAGATCTTGTGTAGATTATATAACCTTTTTTTTTATAGGGAACACACAAACATCAGACCTACACATATACACACCGACATTGGTACATATATATATATATATATATATATATATATATATATATATATATATATATATATATATATATATATATATATAGTCTAAAGAAGCTTTGAGTTATTTTAAACAAAAAGACAAAAAAAAGGAAAATGCAGTTTAAATTCCCAGAGAAACTAACTAAATCCAAAATAGTGTAGACTTAACATTTGTTGGAAAATTCATAAATAAATAATATATAATAGTAAGTAAATAAAATAAAAAGTGGGATTAAGTATCTAACAGTGAAACAAAAGGAGGAGACCTTAACGTAAGCATCTAATATTAACACGGGGATCTTCTGTTTACCATGTAACTGTTTTGGAGATTTAAAAACAGGACAGTTATATGCATGGCTCTCCAATGGTACAGATAAAACTACCATTTACCCAATAATATATATATATATATATATATATATATATATATATATATATATATATATATATATATGTATATAAGTAGATAACATTGGAAAAAATATAAAAATATAAAAATATAAAAGAATGTAAAAGATATAAAAGCAAATACAATTACCGTAGAAAAGGCGTATAAAGTTCGCATAAACAAATCCGAGGAGTCAAGCATCGGGTCAGTTACAAGTTATGGATTGAAGTGTTTCAGATATCTGGAGTTGTAGAGATTTACAATTCAATGAGGTTCGGATATTCAAATCCAAGAGAAAAGATCGATTGTATTGAGGAGAATGCACCTCCCTAAATTCCTGACTGAATTAGTAGAAAGTTGATAAAGTCAAAAAGAAGGCGTATCAAAAGTCATAGTAAAAATTTCTTCCTGAGCTGTAAGAAAGAGTCGCTGTGGATATTCAGACTGAAAGCGAATTGGGATATATTAACATTTTCAACTATAAAGCAAAAATAAGTTAGAAAAATACATTGAGGGAAATATCAAATACAAAGGCAAAGGGGTAAAAAGAGGGTTAGCAGTATAAGTGTGTGCGTTTACAAAAAAGGGAGAGTGAAGATGAGTGGCACTTTTTTTAAATGTTGACTCGCGCGTTGTGTGGCTCTTTTACAATATTTCGATCCTACTTTATTTAAATTCTCATCGTTTTTACCAATTCGGTAAATTCTAATATATATATATATATATATATATATATATATATATATATATATATATATATATATATATATATAAGAAGGAATAGGTAAAATAAATACCTTTTGAAGCATAAAGATGCGATATCAATTTTTTTTATAAAAAGAAAAATAATGAATCGAAACCGATTTAAAAATTGATATCGCATCTTTATGCTTCAAAAGGTATTTATTTTACTTATTCCTTCTTAAATTTAACAATAGATGCTTTTAAAAAAAATATGAACCTTAAAACACTTATACAAATCACGTGCTGCATTCACGTTCTCATATTTGATAGTGGGAAACAACAGCTAACCCATTTGGCCCGGCTGTAACAACAAAAGCCAGTAGGAAAAAGATACAAATCCGACGACATCAGAATATATTACACACCGATGATGCCAAGATTTTGGCGAAATATCTGTATCACTTTAAACTAACAAAAAAAAAATGCTAGTTTATAATAAAAAAATAGAAAAAAAAATCGGTTTCGATTTATTATTTTTCTTTGTATAAAAAAAATTGATATAGCATCTTTATGCTTCAAAATGCTTTTACCTATTCCTTCTGAAATTTAACAATAGATGCTTTTAAAAAAAATATGAACCTTAAAACACTTATATCTATCTATCTATATATCTATCTCTCTCTCTCTCTCTCTCTATATATATATATATATATATATATATATAATATTTGTTTTGTTTATTATCTATGTACGTATACGTTTCGTCCTTTATAATCGGGACTCATCAGCATAGAGATATGACTATTCACTACTCGTCATGCGATTTGAAACCCCGGATTCCGAGTATTTTACAACTCAAATCCCGACATCTAGAATCACTGGGCCACCGCTCCAAGCTAATAGATTGATTTTTATATGGACTTGGAATTAAATTAATATAATATAATATAATATATATACTCTTAATTTTGTAATACATTTTCATTGAGCTTGTATTTAGAAATGTTTGGATACTGCAAGAAATAAAAAATTGAAAACATTTTCCCTAAAAAAAAAACGAATAATATATATATATTTCCCCTAAAAGCTTCAGTGCAATGCTCCGACTCTGTGATTGAGTGCTATCGAATGTTTAGATTTTTATACTCGCCGCTTTCAGTATAAATGTTACTTAATTTCTCCGCTATTAAGTGGCAGTCTCTCGTGGCCTAATGGGTCTAGGTGAACAGTTATGGATTGAAAGTGTATCTGTGAACCCGGTTCGAGCCCTACGACCGTCTGAGATTGTTCTTCCCTGTGCTTATAAGAGCCATAAGCTCGAAACGACATCGTACGTAGGTAAAAATATTAAAAAATAATTTAATATTATATATATATATATATATATATATATATATATATATGAAAAGAAGAAAACCAAAAATATTATTTATGTAATCATCAACGTTTCGTCTTTATTTCAACACTTCCTCGGGGTAATTTGTTTGAAGAAATAACACGCAAGTACAAATATTTGAAAATGCTTAAACTTTTTCAAATATTTGTATTTGTGCGTTATTTCTTTTAAACCAATTATCCCGTGGAAGTGTTTAAATAAAGACGAAACGTTAATGGTTACATAAATAATATTTTTGTTTTCTCTTTTTTTCATTTTCAGTTACGTCGAAATATTATATTCATTTTCTATAATATATATCTAAATGAATAAATGCGAAAGTTTTTTTATTCATTATACCTATATTACATACCACGTTATTTAAGTAAATAATATAAGATTAAACTCGGACATAATTTAAATATACTAGAGATTAAAGATGTAACAGAAGTTTCTGTACGTCTAAGTTTCATAATTATTTTTTTAAACTGTTTATAATAAATTACTGTTTGGTGTTATGTACTTCTAATTTTAGTTCGCCTTTTTCCCTATATATATATATATATATATATATATATATATATATATATATATATATATATAAGAAGGAATAGGTAAAATAAATACCTTTTGAAGCATTAAGATGCGATATCCATTTTTTTTTATAAAAAAGAAAAATAATAAATCGAAACCGATTTTTTTTTCTTTTTTTAATTAAAACAAGCATTTTTTTTGTTAGTTTAAAGTGATACAGATATTTCGCCAAAACCTGGCATCCTCGGTGTGTAATATATCCTGATGTCATCGGATTTGTATTTTTTTATCTCTTTACCGGCTTGTTATTATAGCCGGGCCAAATGGGCAAGTTGTTGTTTCCCATCATCAAATATGAAGAACGTGAATGCAGCACGTGATTTGTATAAGTGTTTATGGTTCATATATTTTTTTTAAAGCATCTATTGTTAAATTTAAGAAGGAATAGGTAAAATAAATACCTTTTGAAGCATTAAGATGCGATATCAATTTTTTTTTTTATAAAAAAGAAAAATAATAAATCGAAACCGATTTTTTTTTCTTTTTTTTATTAAAACTAGCATCTTAATGCTTCAAAAGGTATTTATTCTACCTATTCCTTCTTAAATTTAACAATAGATGCTTTTTTAAAAAAAAATATGAACCTTAAACACTTATATATATATATATATATATATATATATATATATATATATATATATATATATATATATATATATATATATAATTGAAGTTATTAAATAATCAAAAAGAATAAATTACCAAAACGTTTCTTAAAATATTTTGAATAATTCCTTTGTAGTCACTACGAGTACAACAAAAATATTGCGGACACTAATATTTTTCTGATAAAGTTAAGAAATGGAAAAATTACTATTAAGTACCAATTGTAAAATTAAAATTTGCCGACTAATTTGCAAATTAAAATTCGATTTTTTTGTTTTTTAAAATTTGTCTACGTTTTCATCGTCTTAAATTATCTTACAAAAATCCGTCATTCTATACTATTATTATATTTGTAGTTTTAAAATTACATCGCAATTTAAGATGTAATAACAAAAGTAAAAATATTCAAAAAGATTTAATTTGATATCGATTCTATTTATAAAAGATATTTTATCTTCCTTTCCTGCATGTGATTTTAAGAGTGTTTTCCCCTAATATTATCGCTAGAGAAACAAAATACTAAGTTCTCTCAAAAGGAGAATCGATATTAAATGAAATCTTCATTACTATTTGTTACTACATCTTAAATTACAATGTAATTTTGAAACTACAAATCGAATACTAGCATAGAATGTCGTGCTTTGAAAAAGGAATTTTGGCCGCTAAAAACGTACATAATGTAAAAAAAACCCCGCCCCATAACAGATATTCCTATCTACTTACCCTCCCACAAGGGCAAAGTTAGACACAAAGTCGATTTTTAATGTAGGGTAATCCAGCTACCCCAAAATAAGCACTCTGGCTTGGAACAAAAATTTAAATTGCCTCAGTTTAGAAAGACTTATCTATCACTGACCAAGGAAAGAACAGACAAAGTGTAACATCAGAAATTGGAAAGAATGAAATTATTTAAATTTGGAAAGTCACGTGATTAGGACCGTTAAGAATCAAAATCAGTTTATAATAGCTGTTGATCGCTAACATCGACATGCCAGTGTCGCAGATTTTTTACATGTCTGTGTAAATAAAAATAATCATATATATATATATATATATATATATATATATATATATATATATATATATATATATATCATGGACTCTCCCGTCGATTTCGACGTATGAGGTCTTGACAACTTAAAATTTGTTTAGTCAACGATGGATGTAGCATGCTTACATTTACTCAATCGTAAATGGCATTTGAGTCCTGCGAGAGATTTGCAAACCAGCCCACAATGGATGCAAGAAGGAAGATCTTGAGAAAAATCGGCTGGGATACTTGTAGATGTTTTTGTTCTTTCGCGTCTTTCGCGTCTTTCGCGCTGTTGATCAATGACAGTTACAGAGAACCGCCTGATGCCCCTCTGGCAGTCAGATTGCAATTCCTTCCGTCGAGAAGCAAGCTGTTCAAAATCACGATAAGCAATATTGATAAATGTCAAATTCATCTTCAACTTGTCCCTAAAGCGAAGCAGCGGTCGACCCACATTTCGCCTTCCACTGTTGAGCTCGCCGTACATCAGTTGCTTTGGTATTCTATCATCTTCCATACGTAAGACATGTCCTGCCCAACGCAGTTGTGATTGCATCAAAAAGCTTTCAATTCCGCCAATACCGCAGCATGTAAATAGGTTCGCATTAGACATCCGATTTCTTAGGGTGACACCACAAATCGTTCTAAGGCAATTTTTGTGAAAGACATCAAGCTTCTGAATGTGGCTGCGATAGACTGTCCATGATTCCGATCCATAAAGCAGTGATGTTAGCACAACTGCTCTATACACAAGTACTTTTGTTCTCAAACTTATCCCCCTGTCCTTCCATACCCGATGACGCAGTTTTCCAAAGGCAGTGGTTGCTTTCGCAATTCGGTTAAAGATTTCTTCATCAAGGGAGGCACTCCAATTTATCTTACTCCCAAGATAAGTGAAGTTTTTCACATATTTCAGATCTTTACCGTCCACTTGGATTGGAATATCTGGAAAACAGTGTACTGGTGGTCGTTGCTTTACTGGTGGCCGTTGCTTCACACACTGAACTTGTTTAGGCATGAGGCGAGGTTGGTGAATCACTTCTGTTTTCTTGATGCTGATTGTCAGACCAAAAGCCTTGCAAGCAGCCGAAAACCTGTCCACAAGCAGTTGCGCTTCCTCCCGAGATGTTGCACAAAGTGCAGCGTCATCTGCAAACAAAAGATCCCTGATGACAGTTTGTCGAAGAAGGGTCTTAGCTTTGAAACGTTGCTGGTTGAAGAGACCACCACTTGTTCTAAATTTAAACTTCACCCCAGTATCTATATCAGCGAAAGCATATCTCAGCATAACTGAAAAGAACAAAGCAAATAGCACAGGTGCCATTACACAACCCTGTTTGGTACCATTTGTCACATTGAAAGGTTCTGAAGACTATCCATTTGAAACAACCGATGCCTTCATTCCATCATGGAAAGAAATAATTACATTCAGCATGTTGTCAGGTATTCCCAGCTTGTCCAACACTTTCCAGAGGGCTTCGCGGTTTACTGTGTCAAAGACCTTTGTAAGGTCAATGAAAACCATATACAACTCCTCGTTCTTTTCCCAAACTTTCTCGGCAACCTGGCGGAGGGAAAAGATCATATCGACAGTACCCCGACCAGCACGGAAACCGCACTGAGATTCGGGATAGATATCATCAACAAGGTGTTTAATTATTCTGTTGAGAATAAGCCTTGCCAAGACCTTCCCTGCAATTGACAAAACTGAGATGCCTCGATGGTTGTCACAGATGTTTCTATTGCCTTTATTCTTATACAAGTGTTAAATTAATGCATCTTTGAAATCCTGAGGGACATTTCCACCTTGCCAGATCTTCACAAAGAGACTGTGCAGCTTCTTCACTAGTGTCTGGCCACCGTACTTAAACACCTCAGGAGGTAAGGTGTCTTTCCCTGACCTTTTGCCTGACGACATTTGCCTAATAGCAACGAAAACTTCATGTATTGCTGGAAGGAAGGAGAGTTCAGGAATCTCAGGTCGTTCAGTGATAGATGAAAGTATTTCTTCATCAGTTACATATATATAATGGCAAATCAGAATTATATATTACTGTGATTTGATGTTTATTTTGGAGCAAAAGAAATCTTACGCATGTTTCTTTAAAATATTCAGAGCATAATTGAGAAAATTCGAGTTGCCAAATGAATATCTCGTCTTCGGATTCAGTTGCTAGATGA
>OY744519.1:183017218-183072218 GCA_963556195.1 Sepiola atlantica
CTGACCTTTATTTTATCAGTCCTCCCCATTTCTTGAAGTGTTTCGGGTTTTCTTTTGAAATTTATTAATTTTTATGGCCTTGGCGCCGAATTGGTTGTTGTACTCATGTGTGTGTGTGCGTGCGTGCGCTTAGTTCTGAATCTTGTACATAGGTGAGCGACCCCCCACACACACCTACACACAGACATATATATATATATATATATATATATATATATATACATGCATGTGTATATACACATAAATAGGCGTATGGTTAGATAGATAGATAGAGAAAGATCGATAGAAAGATAGGCAGATATATAGAAGTACATGTGTACTCACATCCATTTTTGTATGCATGCATGCGCACACATACACACACACTCGCATGTCACCCATACATTCTATGCATGTGGGCGCCCACACGCACATGCGCATATGTATATGCGTGCGCATGTACGTGGGCTCGTCCGTATATGTGTCTACCCCCGCCCCCATATGCATGTAGATGTGTGTGGTCTGTATGGTGTGTTGTTTGAGTTACGATCCGTTCAATGCTGGGTTAAATTTAAGTATGAAGTTTTTTTGTGTGTTGGTAAGTATGTGTAATATTGGCTTTGGAAAATTGGCATTATCTTAAATTTTCCTCCGCTGCATACCAGTCACCCATACACTAACCCTTATGAATACTGCCCAACACAACAATACAGACCTAAATACTTCCATCCACACTAACTAATACAATCAAAAAACCTCTATCAGACACACAAACCACAACAAAATACCCTTACTCAACAACCGCTACCAAAGTCACCCACACTACAAAACAACCCGTGAAAACACCACTCATACTTAAGTAAACCTTACAACCATTACCCACACCCACCACACGAACTGATGAAACCTTCATACAATAATCATCTACCCCACCACACACAACAAAACTGACCCTACAACCACCTTACACACCAATGGATACAATCAAAATACTCCAAACACTACCCACATCATCAAACAAAACAACCATACAACAATACCTACCGACATAACCTTACACAACAATACACACTTCACAACTACTTCTACCATCAACAACCTCTACCAAGATACCCCAACCCGAAACAACTAACTCACAATAGCAACACATTCAAATATACCAAAATAAACCCTTAGTCAAAAAAACAACACAATCCTCTAAAAAACACAAAATATATAGAAAGCAATCACCCTTCAACAACTCCTCAAATCAACGAAACAAACAACACTCAACTTCATTTTTTAGAAACCCCTCCCCGAACAACAATCCCAGATTAGACAACATAAAACCCCAAATCATCAATTTATCCACATACACATTTACAAAGAAGTAAATAGAAATACTAAAATTAGACATCAAATTCTGCCCAACTCCCAAAAGTAATATCAGGCAACTGAGAAAGGACCTTAAAGAATTTGAACGCAAATTTAGACTAATAGAAACACTAACGGAAACAAAACAGATGATTCATTAGTGAGAAACAAATCAACATATTTTCCTAACGAACACAACAATACGAAAGAACTAAACACCTTCTTTGAAAACCTTAGAAACATCAACTCTTAGAGTACAACTAAACCTACAAGTAACCTAACATCTAAACAAAACCAAGCACTAGATAACATCCTAAATAATAATAACGTAATTATAAAAGAAGCCGACAAAGGCAGTGCGGTAGTCATCATGGACAAACATTACTATGAATCGAAAATTATAGAGGTACTAGAAAACGAAGATTACTACAAACCAATTAGAACCAACATTGATAACAACACCATTTCAAAAATCACAAAACTTTGCACAACATACAATAAAATACCAACAAAGAAAGAAAAGGATTTCCTAACAAACTTCATAGTTAAAACAAACAATTTCTACGGACTACCTAAGATACATAAATCAAATGAGATAAGAAATGCCATCAACACACAGAAATCAGAATATATTAGTGTCCCGAGTCCCAGTGACCTTACATTTAGACCCATAGTAGCAGGACCATCATGCCCAACAAGCAGACTGAGTAACTTAATTGACATATTACTACAACCATTCACCGATCAGGTCAAGAGCTACATAAGAGACGATATACACTTCCTAGGCTCCTTACCACAAATAATAAATCCCGGGACTAAATTAGTTACATTTGACGTCAGCAACTTATATAGCAACATACCCCATGACTTAGATAAACAGGCGATATTACACTGGATTGACAAACACCCACAAATACTACACCACAGATTCACCAAACAATTCATCCTCAACAGCATAAACATTATTCTAAAAAATAACTCCTTTGAATTTAATAACAAAAACTACATCCAGATTCTTGGTATAGCAATGGGAACCAAAATGGCACCAACATATGCCACCCTAACACTGACCTAACTAGAGAAGATATTGTATGAAAAGATAGAAGAACTCTCTTCATAAAATTTTGGAAAAAATACCTAGATAATTGTTTTATCTTCCTGGAACCCACATGGGGGACATCAATGAATTACACAGAATACTACAAAACCTACACTCCAAAATTAAATTCACCATTAAACACGGTCAAACAGAACTACCCTTCCTAGATGTAATAACTAAAATTGAAAACAATAACATAATAACAGACATCTAACACAAACCCACAGACACCCAAAACTATTTCTGTTTTAGAAGCCATCACCCCAAAAGCTGCCTAAAATCAATACCATACTCCCTAGCACGCAGGATCTGTGTTATAGTAAGTGACAAAGACCTCCGGATTGTCCGACTGGAGGAACTACGGAGAACTTTAGCAAGAAGAGGATACCCCCTACAAATAATACACAAAAGTATAGAACTAGCAGAAAACATACCATTAGAACGAAACAAAGAACAAATATTAGCATACATCCCTACACACAACAAATCAATCCAGAATTATTCACAGAAATAACAAGAAACCTAACCATACTCAACCAAAACAACATATTAAAAACAACGAAAATAATAAAAAGCAAACGCCAACCAAAAAATCTCAAGCAAATTTTAAGTTCATCCAAACTCAACCAACACACAATACAAAGAGTCACAAAATGCAACATGGAAAGATGTGGGGTCTGTGACATAATAATAGAGGGGAACTCATTCACATTCAAAAACCCAACACAAACATTCACAATAAAAAAGACCTTAACTGCACCTAAAAAAACGTTGTCTATGTACTAGAATGTACAACATGCAACGAACCCTACATAGGCGCCATCAAAACATTTAATAATAGAGTATCTTTACATAAAAGAAACATTATATATATATATATATATATATATATATATATATATATATATATATATAACAAATCACTAAACATATATCTATATATGTTTACTCATTTGTTATTATTTTGTTGACGATTATAATAGCTTATGGAAGCCTACTGTGATGCACTACTTAAGTTATCCACGGACACTTGTTTCGCCGTTACTGCATCTGATCAGCGTGTCTGACTATGGCAAAATTCAAAATCACCACAGGATTGTTGTCGGGAGCTTTCTTCATGCTTGTTGATAACTATTTCATCTATAAATAAATATATACATCCCTAAATATAGTGGGCGACATATCGTATGTAAGGGAAGTAGCCATTTCTTAAGCACTTAGGTAGTGCATCACCGTAGGCTTTCATAAGCTGTTATCATCGCCAGCAAAACAATAGCACATAACTAAGATAAAAATACTTTCGCTTCTATTCATATAAATATATTTTCATAACTTACTATATATACATATATATCAGAGTGTTTATTCAAAGTTTTCTATTACTTCTCAAACATATTGATGATGATGATGATGATGATGATGATGATGATGATGATGATGATGATGATGATGATGATGATGATGATAAACATTAACATTCATTAACATAAAGATAAATATTAACATTTATTCACATAAATAGTAACATTTTGACACAAATTAATTCAACTTTAAAATAAAACCGTCAAGCAATCAAAAGAAGGACGAACTCCAATTGTGCGTGTGAGTGAGTGAAAGAGAGAGAGAGAGCATGAAGGAGAGAGAGAGCATGAAGGAGAGAGAGACAGACAGAGAGAGAGAGAGAGAGAGAAAGAGAAAGAGAGAGAGAGAGAAAGAAAGTAGTCACCTTTTCTTTACTCTATGGAATCCTACTTTCTAGGAAGGGATACTAATCTAATTTAAATTACCCCCCCCTTGAAAATTCACGAACAAATATTTAAGAACTCAAAATGTATCTTTTTTTTATTAAATCACTTTAATTAATGCCAATAGCTACAAACGTATTGCATCTATATAGGAAAAAAGTACAATAAAATGCCTCATAAATAAGACCAAATATTAATTCATTACAAACTGTTCAAAAATAGTTATCGAAATGAAGAATTCTCATGACCCTCTTTCGGTGTTTCGTCTGTACTATATATACAGTATTTCAAAATGCTATGTTTTATTATTGATTTAAATAACAGCAAATCGCTTTAATAATAATATAAGAGTAATAAATGAAAAAACTTTCGCGTTTATTCATTTATATATATATACACACACATATATATATATATATATATATATATATATATATGTGTGTGTGTGTGTGTGTGTGTGTGTGTGTGTGTGTGTGTGTGTGTAAAAAGTTTTTTTCCATTAGATCTCAGAGACTAAAGAACTCCTTCCTGAGGCCAACACTTGATTTTTTTATGAAATTCATAGATATCAGAGTGTTTATTAAAAGTTTTGTATTACTTTTCGATGATGATGCTGATGATGCTGATGATGCTGATGATGCTGCTGATGACGATGGTGACGATGACGATGACGATGACGATGATTTGGTTAGCTCTCAGAGTTATAAAGGGGAGCCTTCCTGGAGCTAGCACTTGATTTCTTTATGAGATATAGATATACGAGTGTGTATTTAAAGTTCTTTTCTCTCCCCTCCTCTCTCTATCTCCCTCTCCCCCTACTCTCTCTCTCTCTCTCTCTCTCTCTCTCTCTCTATATATATATATATATATATATATACATATACATGTATATATATATATATGTATATATATGTATATATATATATCTATATATATCTCTCTCTCTATATATATATATGTATATATATATATATATCTATCTATATATATATCTATATATATATCTATATATATATATCTATATATATATATATATATGTATATATATATATATATATATATATATATATATATATATATATATATAGTACAGTTGTTTAAGAGATTATCTATGAAATACGATATTAAATGGTTGGCACTGCCCATTTCCGCCTCTCAAGCAAATGTTCTTCCTTTCTTACTCTACTCTACTTGTCCCCAACAGGTTCGTCATATGTGTGCTTCCAATGAAAACTTCTCCAATAATATTCTTCAGCTGTTAGATGTCCTGGAACGAATTGACATTCATCCGATACTTCCCGTAGCCCCCCCCCCAGCCTACTCTTTCTACTCCCCTCTCCAAGAAATCCGGTGGCGCCTTCAAATTGGGTTAACATTCGGTCAATTGAAATCTGAGTACATCTCATAAAGGTTCGTTCCGCTAATGGCTGAGCGGATGCGTGAGTGTCAAGAAAACACGAAAGAATATTTAAACAAACAAACAAATAAATCCTCCACTTTACAATCGAGAACGATAAGTAAAAGTCCAGAATAGTTAACACTTGATAATTCGGAAAAAAAACCAAAACAAACCAAAAGAGCACATAATTTATGTCAAACGCATTATAATTAAATTCTTTACCTAACTAGCCAAGTGTTAATATTTGTAATTTCGCACTTTTTCGTCTATAAGTCTGTCTTCTCAACACTCTATTTTAATGACTGCCAAGGCGTGTAGACATGTTGTGGCCTCCATTAAAATCGAGTGTTAAGACGGGAAGTTTTATTCAACAAAAAGTGTGAAATAAAATTTTTAAAAGTTAAAACTTGGCTAGTTATGTAGAGACTTTCATTCTAACGTGTTTGATATAAATTATGTGTATTTATTTGTAAATATATATATATATATCCGTCCCGTCATACAAAAGTGTACCCGACGAAGGGAAGATGCACATCTAGTGTTATAATCAAACTTTTTTTTTAAAACTTTCTGCTTTAAACCGATTCATACGTTTTTTTCTTTTTTTTCTGTTTTTAAATTTCCCAGTATCTATCTTTCTTCTTTTTTTACTTTTTAAAGTCAGTTTTCGGGGGTGAAATCCTTTAAGATGTCGACGTGAGCGATGATTTTTCGCTTTCAATTCCATTTCTTACCATTTCACTTCGACTAATAAGTCTTTGACTTTAACATCCAGTGTAATTTTTTAATGTCGATCCTCCCACTACTTGCCAATAATCAAAAGAAATTAAAAAATAAAAAGCAAAGCCAAGGTTGGTGTAGTTTTTAGGTCATCAGAAATAACTAACGTTTTTTTTTCAACTCACGATAGTTCAGTCCTACCCTATTGAAATAAAAATAGCATCAGAAACGTATCTGATGTTAAAAAGTCCGGCATCATATTTTCTTCCTTTCTTTCTTATTTATTTAAGTGAGCAAATATTTTTCTCTTTCAATATAATTTTTAACTCCGAACGTCTTTGATGTTTTTAACACCCGGCGCCATTTTTAAATGGCTAACACCCACCCCACCACTCCAATTAACGAAAGAAAATAAAACAAAGAAAAGTCAAGTTTAGTGTTATTTTTTAGGTCATCAGAAACGTCTCGTTTTTTTTTTTTCATTTCGATATAGTTCAGTTCAATCCTATTGGAATAAAAAAGGCATTAGATAGACTTACATTGGAAAGCCAATAGCAAGTCAGATAATCACCACCGTTTAAAATAAGTATAAAAAATCTCATCAAAACTAAACTACTGGCGTATTTCTATGATTTTTATATGATCATTAGTATGAACACTGGCGAAGCATAATTGTTTCCGTCATTTTGGACAGAGGGTGTACACTAATAAATAAATGAACGTCTAACATGGTGCAAGTAAAATTAAGAAATCATTTATTTAATTTTTTTTTGCAAGCTTTCGTTGTAAAACAACTTTGTCAGGCAAGACTGTCTTATGTTTTTATTCTTTTCCTTTTCTTCTTCTTTCTCATTTTGATGGTATTAACCCCGAAGGGGTCGAATCACGGTATAGGCAGAAAAACACGTTAAGTTGTAAAGGACGTTATAATAAGTAGAGTCCGGTCGATATTTGGCGCAGGTTGGCGCTTTTTGAAAAAGGAAATTGACCCCCCCCCCACACACACACACACATATATATATATATATATATATATATATATATATATATAATTTATTTAGATACTGTATATTACATATTTCAGCAATATACCGCGGTTTCATCCAAAAGGGCAGATTTAGACATCTTTTGGATGAAACCGCGGTACATTGCTGAAATATGTAATATACAGTATCTAAATAAATTATATTAGCTCTCTTATATGATCGAGCACTTTATTTGATTTCTTTTCATATACAACCTGACACACACTATATATATATATACATATATATATATATATATATATATATATATATATATATATATATATATATATATATATATAATTGAAAATAGACAAACAAATGCCTTAGGAGACCACGTTTTGAGATGAAATATTTTATTAAAAATCATTTACATGTTTGCTTTTTAAAAACTTTTTTATTATTAATTTCGAATGATAAAACATTCTTCTTGTCGGAGCTATGTTCAAACTTTGTCGTAGGGTGGTTAGAATGGCAACGTTCTTTTTTTTAAATTTAAAACTTAGAGCGCGTGGCCGCTTATGTGGTAATAAAATAAAAGTTCTTGAAAGCATCTTAAGAAATTTAGTTAAGTGAAAATAGACAAACAAATATCTTTGGAGACCACGTTTGGAGATGCAATATTTTATTTAAAATAATTTTAAAAAAATGCTTGTATTTTAAAAACTTTTTCTCATTAATTTTGAATGATAGACATTTAAAAATCATTTTTATGTAAATAACAAAAATAAGCGAACGGTTAACCAAAAGTAAAATGTCATAAACGGGAAATATCTTGCCATATTTATGGGATTTAAATTTCAAAATATAAAACGTCCTCTCGATTTTATTGATGAACCGATATATATATATATATATATATATATATATATATATATATATATATATATATATATATATATATATATATATAGGGCGTTACGGAGCCCTCCAAAAAGGAGCGCGCTCCAGGAGCACGCTTCTTTTTTGCTGGAGCGAAGGAGAGGAGGGCTCATTTTGCATTCAGCGGGAGTGGAGCGGGGTCAACTCCATTTTGGACTAAGGAGCGGTGATTTTAGCGCACCACGCTCCTCGCTCCAAAATTATTTGATATTTTTTTCTTTTAAACATTAGTTTTTTATTCAGCAATATAAAGGAAAAGAAAAAAATGTCTCAAGAGTTTACTCTGAGTTATTTAAAAAAAATTATATCTGGTAAATGTATATGTGAGAGGAAGAGGGAGAGGGAGGGAGAGACAGGGAGAAAGGAGAATATTTGAAGTACTCAGATTTTTACATCTATGTGTTAAATTTTTGATGGGACATTTTCTTAAGGCAGAAGACAGACAATTTGTCACCAAATGTCTTTAAAGGCGCCAGTAAGTCTATAGACGTCTTTGAAGTTATTTTCTTATAGATTTGAATTTTTTATTTATGACAACGGGTTTTATTGTGATTGAATAAATAAGCCAATTTTTCTTTTAATTCGTGTTTTTAAATAAAGAATTTTAGGTTCAATTATACTATAGGGGCCGTTGGATTTTCTCGCCCATTTCGCTCGGTATTCACCCAAATATTCGATAAAATCGATTTTTGGGGTGAAATGGTACATTTTGTCCTGACAAAAAATTCTAATTTATTTTTTAGCACATATCAAATTGAATTGTTATGCCACATTTTTACCCGCTGTTGATGTTCTTTTTATGTTTGCTTTTAAATTCGTTAAATTCCGTTAAAACTTGCTTTTGTAAATAGAATGTTCAAAGTTTTTTTTGTGTGTGTAATAAAATGTGAAAGCAGTAAAAAATATCTTTAGTCCAAGGAAAAAATATATTTAGTCCAAGGAAATAAAACAATAAAAACCAACATGGCGGCCAGCGATTAAAACCTGGAATTAAAGTTAGATTCTCAACATTTTAAAAAGTAAATGAGAATTTTATTTCAGGACCAAAAATACAATTAACACGAACAATCAGTTTCATCCTAAATTTGGGCGAAAACCAAGCGAAATGAGCGAAAGAAAACAGCGGTCCATATTCTACAATTAAACCGATGTTTAAACTTAATTAAATTAAAGAACATATCTTAAATTTTAATTTTAAAAAGCAAATAATTAGATTTTCTGACAAATTTTGTGTTTATTTAGAACCGAAAGTAGATTTGATATCTTTCTTTATCTTAAAAAATCTATTATCGAATATTAAAATTGTAAACAGTTTGCTTTTGTTAGAGATTTCAAATATAGATGTTTTCACCTTTTTTTTCAAATTTTTCATTTTAATAAATGTTTTGCCCGACCTAGGAAAACTTGCTTCAGTTAATTTTTTTGTGGGGGGGGGGGAGGGGGGGATTTGACCAGATATTTTTTCAACTCCCAAGGTTTAGGCCAGATATTTTGTATGAAATTTTAAGACATTAAATGGATCTCTGAATTGTTATTGAGAATTTATTGATATTTTTGGGGCAACTTATAAAAAATATTTTTTTTATTCAATCCTTAAAAAATAAACTTCATTGGTTTTTTTTCGCCCCAAATTGTACTATAGAAAAAAAATGGATAAATCGATTTGTTTGAAAGAACTTGCGCGTTTCTTTGTTATAAATAATAATATACATTATACGATATAGTTACGTTCGTAAAACAAACAAATATTAAACAACAACATGACGAGTAATATTGCCCTGGCTGTCTCTCCTTTTCCAGAGAAATGTTTTCTTTCAAAAGAAAATAATCACTAATAATGTTTAAAAGTAAAACTTTATTTAGTTAAAACAAAAGAAAAAATATCGGGTCAAATTTTCCTTTCCTGAAAAAATAGGTTGTTAATGTAATGAAAATTAAAATTGTTTTAAAATGCTTCAGGGATGTTTCTATTTCTATTTTATACCCCAGGAAACGAAAATTTACGTATAATCTTATACTTCGTCCGACATGTTCTCCTATAAATCTCAAAATATTAGCGAGATTTTGTCAAATATCATCTTACGGTCTTACACTTAAAGTGACATCCCAACACATATCGATGAGATCCTTTGACGCCCACCCCTATACTTCGACTATTCATTGGCAGAATAGAACGTTTATGAAAGAATGTACATTTTCATTATGGAGCGCTGAAAAAGAGCCGCTCATTTTTTATAGGAGTTGGAGCAGGAGCGGCTCCTTTTTGAAAATGGGGAGCGTGAGAGGAGCCAGCTCCAATTTTCGGTGTTGGAGCAGGAGCGGGAGCAGCTCCAAAAGTAGTGGAGCGCGTAAAGCCCTGTATATATATATATATATATATATATATATATATATATATATATATATATATATATATATATATATATATTATAATATAAATTGAAGTAATAAAATAAGGTGCCAATCAAATTTTATTATAATTCAAGGGTTAAGCAAAGTATCTTAAAGTCCTTAGCTCATGAGTTTTCAAAGATAATTCTTCTCCTCAGATGACCATTACCGCAGTTATACTACTACAGGTAATAAAATTACACTTTGAAAATATATAAAAATATATACAAAAATACATAAAAATATATAACATCACGACTGGACAACTTTTTCAGCTCTTTCAATTTCTCGTATTTGGACTGTCACTCATCACCTGGATTAATCTTCAGTCAACCTTCTGGACTTCTTTCCTGATTATGTTTTTTAAAATGTATTACTTGGATGGATTGTATAGATTTAACAAAAAAGTGTGTTTTTGGGTTGATATATTTGATGTTATATATTAATTTAAGATACTTTGCTTGAACCTTGAATTATAATAAAATTTGATTGGAACCTTATTTTATTACTTCATTTAATATTATAATATTAATGCTCCATCCAGTATATTGAGCTTCAGTTTTTATCCGGATGTTTCACTAATTATAAAATATTAGTTGACGCTTATATCTTTTGTTGGATTGCTTTATATATATATATATATATATATATATATATATTTCTTCGTTGAATTCTATTTCCAAAAATGTAAAATCCATCTACTTACATCAAATTAATTACGAAAAAGGGAGAGGTTAAGGTTATAGTTAGGGTCACTGCATAAAACAAAAACTAACGAAAAATTACTTTTAACTTTTTTAAATATTGAAAATAAAATTCTTTCTACCATTAATTCACGCACAAATAATATTAAAATGATTATTTTATTTAAAAAGTTTTTTTTTGGGGGGGGGGATTTCGTGTGAGTCCTCATTTTAGTGTGAGAATTACATTGGGCATACTTAGCAAATAACGTTTCGGATTTTGTAGAAAACCCAACAAGTGCATCACATGTTATACATGGTTTTAATGTTAGAAGGGCAAAAGAGTGATGCGTAAAAACCCGTATTATTATTTCGTAACTAGGACACGTCAGATTTACTTCTCACACGAAATAGCAAGTCTTATTTTAAATGTAAGGAGTAACTTCATCCTCCGCAAATTTCTCAAATTGGGACTTCACCACCGATTTACTGTCATATCTAAGACGCAAAGGTAACGAAATAGATATCCTCTGATAAGTAAATAAATGTGAGACGGGAAGTTGCCAGCCAAGTAGAGATCACAAAGGCTATCAGGGATGTTTATTTACTTCTCCCGGAGTTAGGCACAAGGCCAGTTTTATCTTACTCCCACAAGTGAGATGTGACCACAGCTTGGGTCGAGAAAGTGGGGTTAAAAGCCAGCGCTCGAGAGGTGAGCACTCTGGCCATTTAAAAATTGCCTGGGCAGCCCCGTCGGCATTCCCCGGTAGGGGCGCCTCAGACAGTAAGCAATAAACTTACTCCTCCCCAAAGAGGGGAGGCGAAGCCTGGGAGGGTGGACCTCCTAGAACTGCACAGGACAGGCGTGCAGTATCCATCGGAACAGATACTACACTTTGATCTTAGCCAAAAGGCCGAGATGCCATCCCTTTTTATGAACGTGAACTAACGGTTCAACGACTGAAGTCAAGGAGAAGCTCCCATAGCCATGTCAAACCCCCTAACAACATTCCAGGGAAAAATCAGACTACAGTTGTGGACTAGAGAATGCTCCCTCCTACTGACATCGGAATCCTCCTATTCTGATGCCCTCCTTCCCGGTTCAGAGGCACCCTGACTCCAGTGGAAAACACTCAACCGCCTGAGGATGGGAATGGGGCGATCACAAGTTGCTACAAAACCCAAATATGTGTGAATGTGGAGAGGAGGACCATACGATGCAACACTACCTTGCCCCCCCCCCCCTACTGTCCAACCGGTGTTTCTTGAAAGATCTTGCAGAGTACAACAATAATGAATAGGGCTGTGTAAAAAAGTGTGAAACTGTTGTATGACGAAATGCTTCAAAGACACGCAAAAAAGAAGTAACAAATGCATCTATTATCATACGAAAGCTGGGTTAATCAACATTTGTTTCACTAAGGCCTTTTGTCTATATATTTTAATCACACAAAATGTATGTTCAAATATTCACCTTTAAAAAAAAAAAAAAAAAATTCCATTTCACATACACTATCTCTCTCTCCCTTCCTCTCTCTCTCCCCCCCCCCTCTCTCTCTTTCTCTCTCTGTTTATTAACAGTCGAAGGTTAAGTGATGAAAGAATAATAAGATTAGAATTAACCATTATAAGCAAAATGGAATATAATCATGAACAGTAATACTAGCTAATCCGTAATAGGATAGGAAGGGAGAGAGACAGACAGTCAGACAGACAGAGTGAAAGATAGATAATATAGCAGATAGAAAGAGGATAATTTTGGATTTTATCTTTTTATTAAAAAAGTTTAACTGGCTTTGCAAACTCCCTTTTTCCTTATTCAACTAATCTAACCCAAGCTCAACTTCTGACCCAACGGGTCAAATTTTTTCTAGTATTATTAGAAAATTTAGTGTAAATATGTTGTTTCGGTTGAGATTAAATTTTATATGAAAATCGATAAAATATCGAAAACTAAACAATATACTGATAGAAACGCATACAATAAATGTCAACAATCATGCGGAAATGTAATGTTCTATCAGTTTCTATTAATATATTGTTTAGTTTTCGATTTTTTTTATCGATTTTCAATTCCTGCCAATGGGCGAGCCTCCATTTTGAATTTCTTTTCGAGCAGTAAACACCGACTGTTTTGAACAAGAACACCACCCTTTAAAATAAGTTAAAACACAAATAAAATTATCCAGGTAGGTAGATGAGTAACTTAACTTGCCTTTGCTAACATTTATTTGTTGCACATTTGTTTTTTCACCTTTTTTTCGTTCTGTTGATTATAGTAAAAGATTCCCTGATTTTCTTTTGTAAAAAAAAACCCAAACAACTGTTTGACCAATTTACGTGATTTTTTTTTCTTTCTCAATATATGCTTTCCATCACGGGTACGTACATAATAAAGATATTTCTTCTTTTTTTTTATATCAGTTGACTTCTGGATAAGCACCAAAAGTAGACTCTCTTTTTTTAAGGGGTGATTAATACCAGATAAAGTTTGCGCACAACAAAACACACATGCGTTATTTTCTCGGAGGAAGGCCAAGGCGAAATCCGTGTCGATCCGACATGATTTTTTTTTATATTTAACCACGCGAATTTTGCAGAACGTTTGCACGAGGAGCGGACATTGTTTTCGCGCGATGTGGCGGTCTGCCTGCTGGGAATGATGTCAAACAACACCGAATCTCTTCGCCCTCTTCCTCCATCGTTTATTTCTATGTTTCTTAGTGTTTGCAAATATTTACTTTATCTTGGGCGTCACATCCGTCTCATCTCGGTTCTTACTCTTTCGGACGGGAGTTCGGATGTCATCATCGTGTACCCGTCAGCGAAGTGATCTTTGTACGTCACTTCTCCCCTTTGACCGGTTAGCCGACGGCCAAGCCCCTCTCCACCCTCTCCGCAGGTATCATCGCCTACCATTATCAAAACTGATGTGTCACTTCGTCCGCGACACGACCTTCTCGAAACGGCCATGTTATACGTACATGACGACTGCCATCTCCTGACAGAAGACGGCAATATCTTCCAAGCTGAAAATGACTTGTTTTATTTATCTCCCTCCCATGGTAGAAGATTAGACACAAGGTCAGGAAAGTGGGATTTGAAAAGTCAGTGCCCTAAGGGAAGAGCACTCTGAGCGCTTGTTCGTAATACTCCACCATTCGCTTTTCTAAACTATTTTACTGGTCACATTTTAAAATTTTTTTTCGGTGTATAATTACCTATCATATCGCTAGAGAATTCCGTGTATTTTGGAATTGTGTTTCAAATATTTTAGATTTTAGGAGGGGGGTCAGTTTCCTATATAAATTTAACGTAAACTGATCACCATGTTGTCGTTTGTTCGTAATACACCACCACTCATTGTTTTCACCTTTTTTTACGGACCAATTTTTTTTCTTTTTTCTGTGTAAAATTACCTATTATGCCGCTAGAGAATTCCGGGTTGTTTGGGAATTTTGGGAAAAATTTGTGATGGTTAAAATGTAGGGGATCAGTTTACGTTAAATTTATATAGGAAACTGACTCCCCTCCTAAAATATAAAATATTTGAAAAAAAAAATCCAAAGAACACGGAATTCTCTAGCGACACCAACATTTTTTTTTAAATTAGCCAGTAAAAAAGTTGAGAAAAACGGACGGTGGAGTATTAAGACTAAGCATCGCACTCTGGCCAAACAAAAATTGCCTTGGCAGGCCCGTCGGTATTCCCCGGTGGAGGCGCCTCAGGCAATTGACAATACACTAATTTCTTCACAAAGAGTGAGAAGATAAAGCCTGGGAAGGTGGACCTCCTAGAGCTGCCCAAGACCATATCTCATACCGACAGAGAACAAGACCACACCAGCCACAGCGTATCCACGAATCTGTCGGTTTGATTTTAGTATGTAGCATATCATTTTAGTATGTAGCATATCATTTTAGTATGTAGTATATCATTTTAGTATGTAGCATATCATTTTAGTATGTAGTATATCATTTTAGTATGTAGTATATCATTTTAGTATGTAGTATATCATTTTAGTATGTAGCATATCATTTTAGTATGTAGTATATCATTTTAGTATATAGCATATCATTTTAGTATGTAGTATATCATTTTAGTATGTAGTATATCATTTTAGTATGTAGCATATCATTTTAGTATGTAGTATATCATTTTAGTATGTAGCATATCATTTTAGTATGTAGCATATCATTTTAGTATGTAGTATATCATTTTAGTATGTAGCATATCATTTTAGTATGTAGCATATCATTTTAGTATGTAGCATATCATTTTAGTATGTAGTATATCATTTTAGTATGTAGCATATCATTTTAGTATGTAGCATATCATTTTAGTATGTAGTATATCATTTTAGTATGTAGCATATCATTTTAGTATGTCGTATATCATTTTAGTATGTAGCATATCATTTTAGTATGTAGCATATCATTTTAGTATGTAGTATATCATTTTAGTATGTAGCATATCATTTTAGTATGTAGTATATCATTTTAGTATGTAGCATATCATTTTAGTATGTAGTATATCATTTTAGTATGTAGTATATCATTTTAGTATGTAGCATATCATTTTAGTATGTAGTATATCATTTTAGTATGTAGCATATCATTTTAGTATGTAGCATATCATTTTAGTATGTAGTATATCATTTTAGTATGTAGCATATCATTTTAGTATGTAGTATATCATTTTAGTATGTAGCATATCATTTTAGTATGTAGTATATCATTTTAGTATGTAGTATATCATTTTAGTATGTAGCATATCATTTTAGTATGTAGTATATCATTTTAGTATGTAGTATATCATTTTAGTATGTAGTATATCATTTTAGTATGTAGCATATCATTTTAGTATGTAGCATATCATTTTAGTATGTAGTATATCATTTTAGTATGTAGCATATCATTTTAGTATGTAGTATATCATTTTAGTATGTAGTATATCATTTTAGTATGTAGTATATCATTTTAGTATGTAGCATATCATTTTAGTATGTAGCATATCATTTTAGTATGTAGTATATCATTTTAGTATGTAGTATATCATTTTAGTATGTAGTATATCATTGCTGTCGGTTCTTCACGTGTCTTTCTTTCATTGTGATTAATTCATTATCACAAGATTCACATAAGTATCGCTTGGATGAGAAGCATTTGGTATCGGTCTGAAAACCAAACGATTGTATTAGTTCTCTTCTATCTTTTAATGCTTAATTCAATTTACTATACTATTTCAAACTAATGTACTATTTTTGAATGCTTAAATATCAGTATGAACGCCAGACGAAGGCAATCTCTTCTAAGTTTATTCTACCTGCTCACAAAGACGGAAATGCGTCTCTAGATCCGCTTCCCATCGACATGATCTCGTGTCGATACGGAAAGAAAAAATAATTTTTCATATAATCCACTGTGATGTTGTTTGCACAAGCGAAGAAGTGACATCTTACTGTTTATATATACGGCATAATCACGTTGGCACACCGGTTCTCGTTAGGTCACCGAAGTTAAGCAACGTTGAGCCTGGTCAGTACCAGATGGGTGACCATTTGGGAATACCAGGCGCTGTATGTAGAATGATGTCGACACTTCCTGCAAAAACTGCAGAAACCTAACGTCATCATCTACCCTAACCAGGATATACATGCGACTGGGTACCGCTTGTGAATTTGATACTCCCATGAAATTTCCTTCTTTGGATGTAACCGGATTAACCCGCCCAGGGTGAATGCCGCACCAGATACAAGAGTAGGGTTTATATAAACAGCATCAGCTACCGAAGAGTGCTCTATTCGCTTAACAAATAGCTTTGCATTATAGATAATGGTAGCTGGTGATTTCACTTACCACAAGTGGGGAGCATCTCTAGTCATCCATAAACAGACTGATTCGCTGTATCACAGCTATTCAGTGTTGCTAGAGATGCAAACGATTCTAGCTTGTTACCTGAGGCCCTACATGTGTTTTTCTTTCCCTAAGATTACCGCTTACTTTTGGAATTCCCCTCTCCCTCTTCTCCGTGCCAACATGCAGAAATTTAAATGTAACGTGAACAAACATCTTGTTGACCAGCTCACCACCCATATAGCCCCAAATATAAACCTGGCACCTATCACAGTAACCCATTACGCTTCAGTGGCAATATGCCTGTTTGGGGGTGGACAAAAGTAAAACAAACAAAAAATTCATTAACATTTTTTTTTACTATCGAGATCATCGCTTATTAAGGCCACACGCCACTCGGTGATAAAGGGTTAATGAAACGGGAATGTCATCCGAAAAGATGAGGAACACTATGAGAGTAGTAAAATTATCGCAAATACAAATGCTTACACTAGTGATAGTGTTATGATTATTTCTACACTGGGCACCTGCAAAAAACATAAATATAGACGCAATTATCTTTAAGGAAACATTAGTTTTTTGTGAAGAAGAAGAAGAAGAAGAAGAAGAAGAAGAAGAAGAAGAAGAAAAAAACCCGGAAAGTGTCTCTTTCTCTTTCACACGCCATAATAAAATTTTACAGTTGGCTTTAAAAGAATGTGACATACACCCCTTGACCTCTTCCTATTCCATCCATTATATTTTCAAAGTCAGAAACCGGTATTATATTAGTAAAGTATCATTCCATAATTATTAATATAGTTATTTAAATTTATCACATAATATCATCATTTTATATCATTGTATATAATAAATATATAATTTCATTAGATATAATCATTATTTCTTATCCTTATATCTTATAGATATATCATTTCATTATATATAATCATTAAATATCATTATTTAATATCATTATTTAATATCATTATTTAATATCATTATAGATGACCGTTTGGTCATAAAATGATATATCATCGAAATATCATTTTATTATGTTTTATCATTATTTAATATGATATTTTTGCTAGCCTAGAAGAAATGTATCATGACGAACGAACATATACTACAATACTTCCCGCAAAGGAGGATATAATGCCTAGGAAGGTGGGTTCGCGACAAAAGAACATATACTAAACTACCCGTCCACAAAAACAGGAGGAGTTAATGCCTCGGAGGATCTTATGATCACAGAACAGACACTACACTACTCGCTTGAATTTAGCATTGAAAGATAGTACATTAATCTGAAATAGTATAGTAAACTAAATTACTATAAGTGCAATAGTACACTTAATAGAAGTAATAGTACAGATTTGGCTTTAGACAGGCAGATACCAAATCTCCATTAGTAATTTTTTTTTCACAAACAAGCCATTTGGAAAAAATGAGTCTTAATTTAATTCTTTGCCATTACGTAAAAAGTATTTATTTCGTAATGTTGGAAAATAGTCGACGTCAAAACATAAAATGCGGAAGAGTGTATTAGTAGCTTCAGTTTTATCATAGATACAAAGCATGACATACATGGGTAGATATAGAAAATAACCCCCGTTCTATAATAAAGACCAATGTGTATAAAGATGTCCAAAATGCATTTCAATTCCGATAGGCTCAGAGTCGAGCGTAACCATAGAATATTCCTTTTTCTTCCACGTTTTTAAAAAAAATACTTTTATTCACCCCAAACAAGGTACATTGCCACCTTGACACAAGGAACTACTGTGACCTAGAGATGCATCATATATGGGTATCTGTGCAGCGAGATGTTTGTAAACATTACATTTAAACTTCTGCATATCGGTACAGTCAGGGAAACGGGGAGCAGTGAAGGAATTCCAAGGCTCGCATTTCGAGGAAAGAAGCTATTAAAGTAAAAAGCCTTCCGGCATCTAGGGACTTCTACAGTGAAGGGGTGAAATTTTGCGGATTGTCGAAGCACATTCCATTGAAGTACTTGTAAAACAAGCACAGGGATGCAAAATTGCGGCGATGGGACGGGGGCTGGAGTTTGGTAGACAGTGTAGAACCTATTAGATTAGAGGCTCTATTTTGGGCCCTGTCTAGAAGAGGTAGACTAGGGGTTGGTGCACCAGCCAAATGTGACAACAATACGCCATGCATTGGGCGAATGGTGGCTTCGTAGAGATATAGGATACTGACAGGTGTAAGAAGTTTTCTAGCACAGTAGAGGGAGCCCACCTTACTTACAGCAGCCTTGGCAATGTCTTTTATGTATTTGTTCCAATTCGTGTTACCTATAAATTTTAGGCCGAAGAGTTTGAATGAGGGGCTTTCAGGTAAGGTGCTATTTGCCACGTCAATCAGTCCACGCTTAAATTTGAAATCACATTTAATAGCTAAGTTCATAGATTGAATAGACAATATTATTCTTACTAGTACTGTCACACAGCACAACACCCAGAAGAAGAGTGTAACGTAGTTTTTTTTTATTGCAGTTTCTTTGTAGTTTCATTTCATTGTAGTTTCTCGAACACTTGAACTATATTTTGTTCTTATTAGTTGTTGTTATTATTAGTTCACACAAGACACAAAAGAAAGCACGTACATTAATTATATTTTCGGTTTTAACAGTTTTTATTTGTTTATTAATGGTCGATAAGCACCATTCCAAAGTTTGATGGTTAGTTTTTGTCACTTGGTAGTCAGCTTGCTACGCGAATCTGCCAATATGTGCGTGCGCGCGCGTGTGTGTTCCTGTGTACGTATATTCTTGGCTTAACGTAAATTTGTTCGGAATTCAGGCATTTTGACATCGATTTACTTTGAAATTTAATTCATTCACCAAAGTCTAATAAACTATTTTGATCATTGTCCATTGACTGACGTCATGAAAAATTCCTAACACAATACCGTTTTACTAATTCTTTAAGAAAAATATATTGCTTTAACATGCATGCCTTAGTAGCTAGACATTGAAATTGGACACAAGGAATACTCAAGTGAAAAGGCCTAATTGTTCCATGATACATCATCTCAGAGTCTGGCAGGACAAGATCGCTAACCAGGAAATACATGAACGTGCAGGCCGACTATCTATAGCGGATCTCTTAATAGAAGAATCTCAGATGGATAGGACAAATGTTGAGAATGTAACCTGAATGACTATAAAGGGAACTGCTGTATTCTTGAAGTCGGAATATTTAGAATCCTAGACGTCGAAGTCGGAGTTTATACCTTCTGACTCCGCTACCCTGTTGTATAAAGTTAAACTGCTAGTAAAACAGACTTTGAAGAGAATTAATTTGAATACATCTACCTGACCTTAGTATAGACCTGATTAGCATTTGCCTTTTTTATAATGTACAAGAATTTTAAGAACTAAGTCAGCAATCAGGGAATACTGGAACGTGCATGCCTATCATCTATGGCAGATCTCCTAATAGAAGAATCTCAGATGGGTAGTACACCTAGAGAGAATTGAAATTGAATGACTATTAAAGAGAACGAGTGTATTCTCAAGAGTGTCAAGGAAGTCTGAGACTAATATTCAAAGATACAGGGAAAAGTAAGTTGGAAATGGAAGAATATCAGCACCAGCAATTGGCAAGAAAGACAACACCAAGTGGAGAAGTATCATCATCGCTTAATGAGCTTTTTTTCTTTTTCATTTTTTACTAGTGAATTGCTACTTATCAAGGCGAAAAGCCACTCGGGGATAAATGATAATGAGATAGATTGATTGTCAGTTGAATGATGAAGAATTTTATGAGAAGATTGAAAATGGTGAATGGAATCGACAAAATTTGAATAGCTATGAGAACGGTTTATGACAAGTATTAATTGGCACTGGATTTGGAAGGGGACCCTGTTGTAGTCTGTAGTGAAGCAATCTCGTAATAATGTGCTTCGCAGATAAGGAGTTCTTGGAAATGAGTATTGTCCGTAAAAATTCTGTTTGATGCTAGGCACATGGAGGAAGAAAGGAAAGTTCTTTGCAGTCATGGTAGGGAGACGAATTCTTGCTGCGGATATCGTACAAACGGGAACAAGAAATAACGATAAAGTAGAGAAAGACTAGCAAGGCTTCTTTGTAGAGAAGAAAAGAGAGTAGCCCCCAATAGATTGCGAATCGATTTTGTACTCTGTCAAGGCAAAAAAGAAGGCTCTGAGTGGCACCTACCCAGACTTTTATTAAAAAAAAAGTTATTGTTGTTTGCATAGACTGCGTGATGATGATGATGATGATGATGATGATGATGATGATGATGATGATGATGATGATGATGATGATGATGATGATGATGACGACGATGATGATGATGGTGATGATGATGATGATGATGATGATGATGATGATGATGATGATGATGATGATGATGATGATGATGATGGCGATGATGATGATCACAATGATCACGATGATGATGATGATGATGATGATGATGATGATGATGTCAAACAATTTGGATTTCTGCATAGAGCTCACGAAGATTGTGCTTCAGGGTCGTCTGGTCTGCATGAAGTCCGCCTCGTTGGTTGCAGATATTCGTTAATCTACAAGATTGCAGGTGTTGACCCCCGACACCGAGAACAGCAAGGCCCAGCATTGTATGCGAAGTCGGGGAAGGTTTCACCCAGAACAAACAAAAGAATATCGCAGAAGCAAGGTTGCCACTTTCACTACGTGAATGTGCAGTTCCGCGCCTGGCACATCTTTACTTTTTCACACATAGAGGCAGAGGCTACCAGAGGACGGCGGATCCTGATGTCGATTTCTGCTGGGGTTTCACCAAGGCCCTGTTAGTTAGTGCCAGACTGGTCCGCTATGGGCGGTTCTGCAGGGAACTGGAGTTCCAGACGGCATAGCGTTAACACTACTACTACGTGTTACCAATTCCTCTAGCACGTTGACGAAGGTTAAACTTTAGGAAGTGCTGCTGCTACTACTGCTGCTCATGATGATGATGATGATGATGATGATGATGATGATGATGATGATGATGATGATGATGATGATGATGATGATGATGATGATATAAATCCTCTCCTGTCATTTATTTTGTTCCCAGAGAAGCAGAACAGCTGCGCGTGACCCACATTAAAGATGTCGGACAATTCCAACAGAGTGCGCCACCTGGATGTTTCGTTTTACTAAAAAAAAAAATTAATAAAAGATACAAATAACAAATATAAAAGCAAAATATTAGTCGGAGTTCAACTCTTTCGTTCGTTTCGTCCATAGCTTGGCATGTTCTGAAAGAAAGGCCGTCCATTGTGGCGTTCTCCTAAGTAGAAAGCGCATAGAATTCTTCCATTAGTGCACCTCGGTTTAACAATGGTGTCGGCCATTGATTCCTCGGTGTGGAAAGAATAAAACCGGATGTAAATATCGGCTTTGCGTTTATCGAAAATGGTTTCACTTTAAAAGTGAGTCTCGATCGTCGATTGTAGAAAAATGCTTTTAGACGTCACCAATTTAATATCGTATTGTTTTTCATTGTTAAAAGATACACTATTATTTCTCCCTTTCTTTCTTTCTTTCTCATTAATGATATTCGTATCGATTATTTATCTAAACCCAGCCATCTCTCCCCCCCCCCTCTCTCTCTCTCTCTCTCTATCTCTCTATCTGTCTATCTCTCTAAATCAATCTCACTATATTCACATGTATATTGTACACGTATCTATTTCAGTCTGTTTGTACCTAGGTATCTCAGTGCGTAGATACCTAATCCGGTTCATATATATATATATATATATATATATATATATATATATATATATATATATATATATATATATATATATATATATATATATATATATATATATATTTCATGATTTTTGGGGAGTACAACATTTTATTATCGCAAGCATGAAGACAAGACAAATTCTATCGTTCATGATTAAAAGTTAATCAAGAAAAAAAATGCCAGCCGACCGGTTTCGCCTTCTCTTAACAAAAGCTGTATCTAAAAAAAATTTAAAAAACGAAAGATTAAAAAAAACGAGATGAAAAGAAAGAGTACAGAAAATAAAATAGCTTATGTTATATGTACAATGGAGGATTAATCTTAGAGACTGATCAAATCTAGGACGAATCGACATTCCCTTTGCTTACAAAGGGAGGGACGTTTAAGACGAACGTGGATCGTCTCCAAGATATATATATATATATATATTTAGAAATATATATATATATATATATATATTTAGAAATATATATATATATATACAATATATATATATATATATATATTTAGAAATATATGTATATGAATATATATATATAAATATAGACATATATATATAAATATATATATAAATATATATATACACAAATATATATAAATATAAATATATATAAAAATATATATATATACATATATAGATATATATGTAAATATATATAACATAAATATATATAAAAATATATATATACATATATATATAAATATATATAAACATAAATATATATATATGCATATATATAAACATAAATATATATATACATATATATATATATACACACACACACATTCACACACACACACATATATATATATATATATATATATATATATATATATATATATATATATATATATATATATATATATGGGGTAAGTCATGAAAATGAAATGCCGTGATGGACAAAATGTGTGAAAAAAGACAAAGGAGATTTTACTCGTTTTTGTTAACAATTTAATTTTGAAGGTTCGTCCGTATTAACAGACGTCTTCAGAAAAATTGAAAGTTTGGAAACAATTTTATTTTTAAGTGGACACACGTAGGAGAAGGAAAAGATAGTCCGGTTGAAACATATGATAAAACTTTTATCGGCATTGAAATATTATTTGACAAGTAGGTGATATATACTTCTTTATTTCTTTTTTCTTATTCTTTTTTTTATTTTTGTTTATTCTATTTTTTTATATATATTTATATTTATATATATTTGTATATATATATATATATTTGTATATATATATATATTTGTATATATATATATTTGTATATATATATATTTGTATATATATACATATATATATATATTTGTATATATATATACATATATATATATATATATATTTGTATATATATATATATATATATATTTATATATATATATATATATATATATATATATATATATATATATATATATATATATATATATATATAATTCGATCTCCCGGCATTTGACAATGTTTACATTCAGTCAGTGTCGTATGATAGAGGCGCCAACTGTTAGCTCGACGGTTGAGTTTCAATCCCGGCTTGAAGCACTAGCTAGTCTATGATACAGCGAAACAGTCTGTATATGGATGACTATATATATATATGCATGCATAAATATAAATATATATATATATATATATATATACAAATATTTATATATACATATATATACATATATTTATATATACATACACACACATATATATATATATACATACACATATATATACGAACACACACATATATATATATATATACATACACACATATATATACGAACACACACATATATATATACACACACACATATATATATATATATATATATATATATATATATATATACATACACACACACACACATATATATATATATATATATGTATACATGAACATATACATATATATATATACATACATACACACATATATATATACCTACATATATATATATATATATATATATATACATACACGTGGATGTATAGATTGCGATCTTTTATATCTAAGTAGTGTTCACTCTAGCTAACTGACGTAGCTAGGGTAAATATTACTTGGCTATGATTATCAAGCCATGCATGCAGCAATCAGCTTGATAGTTTTCCCCGGAATGAAACAAGAACGTTTCTTTGTAGCTTAATTGCAATAAATATAATTTCGTACTATTACTAAGCTCTACTCACATATTGAACACCGCTGAAGTAAATAGTGAAAATATATACACGGAGTATATTATATCAGTGTATAATAGTATATGTATATATAGATGAAATAGTCATATATATATATATATATATATATATATATATATATATATATATATATATATATATATATATATAAATTATTTTTAATTCAAATATGTACAAAGTCTCCTACACTGGCATGTCGATGTTATCGATCTACAGCTATCAAGAGCGGAGGTCTCATCAGGCAGAAGGTTTTTTTGTGATCCAACCCGGTCGGTGAAATCCAGGAAGAATGGAGTTAAGCGAAAAGAAGGAGGAATAATGGTCATGTGACCAATTTTTTTTTTAAATTTTCCGTAGGAAAAGTTTAGTTTTACAATAATTCATATTTTCATTTTTTGTTATTCAACGCTAAGCCGGGGCAGGGGGTGGTGAGGCAAAAGAAAAGGAAGGGAAAGGAGAATAGAAAAGAAGAGAGGTAGAGGGGATGTTAGGGACGGGTGTCTATAGCCATTTAAAAATGGATGATGGTGGGAGGGGGGTTATGTGCCTAGCCCGACGTCATGACACGAGACAGATATTTGGCAAATGGGGTTTTGTCGCGTGTCAAAGGAATACATATATTTTGATCTATTTAATATGGACCGCTAGTTTCAACGATAAAACTTAAAGTGATGTTTAGTTTAAATTATTATTGGTGATAAATAAATGTATTTTAGTTCTAGATAATATTTAATAATGAGTTAATAAAATATACTCGTAATTATTTTTAGTAAAAGTCGTATATAGATTTATAACAGTAATATTAATAAATTATTATTATATCTTGACCTATTAACATTTGGTTTTAATTATTTTGGGTGATAAATAAATGTATTTTTATTCTAAGTAATATTTAGTAATGAATTAATAAAACATAGTGGTAATTATTTTTATTTTTAGTAAAAGTCATATATGAATTCATGGCAGTGGTATTAATAAATGTTATTATTAGTTGTAATTGTATTAAGAATGGTGAGGTTAGTACTTGTCAGAAGATTAAAGATAATATTCGTGGTAATGTGTTTTAGTTAAAGCTGTTAAAAAGAAATTATGGTCCAGGGGTGGGGTGGGGGGCTAGAGATCATAGGAGCCAGTATTTTTTAGCAATGTAAGCAATATATAATTTTAAAGATGATTTTGGTAATATGTGGTTTACTTTTGTGGGATTTTGTAAATTAAGTATTTGACTTGATTATTTCAGGCCACGATTAAGTATATGGGGAACATCAATACACACAGACATACACATACGCGCACATACATATACATATATATACATATATGTATATGCATATGCATACATAGATATTCACACATGCACGCATATACATATACATAAACACACAGATACATATGCATACATACACATACATACACACACACATATATACACAGATGCACATACCTATACATACATATACTTATAAATTTCATAATTTCACACACACACATACATACACATATATCCAAAAACATACCTACACATACATATCTAGATGTTCCACCTGAGGGTGTTATAATATGTATTCCAAAAAGGGGGGGTAATTATATTATACTTGTAATTAAGGGTTAAAGCTATCTGATTTGGAGATGTTTATAAGTGTTAATTTTAGGGAGTTGGTGGATATTGAGGGGTTTTGGTTTTAATGGTGTTGATTAGGGAGTATTGTACAAATTACTAAGGAAGTGTGATCTGTTATGCCTACAATTGATCGATGTTTCTTGTTTTTTGTTTAAAAGGTAAATTTAATTATTTCAAGTTTTTCGCCAAGGCATAAATAGCATAGTGAGTTTAGGGAGCTACATGTGCTAGTTTTTCTGATAGTGTTCCAGATTACAGTTGGTGATTTATTTTTATTAGTTAATTCCCAGTGGTAACCTGAAAGTGAAGTTCTATTTTGGTAGTTTGGGTTGTTGAAAGAACATGTATGGCCGGTGTATCTTTATTTAAAAGTGTTACCCGCCATACCTATGTAGTATTTTTTTATAGTTGGGGTTTCCTTAGTCGAAATTGTTGCTTGGTAGATAGTTTTTGTTATTAAACAATTTTGTTGCAAGGGACATTCATTTTTATTTATACAGTTACAGGACTTTACTTTAGTTTTTTTTGTTATTTGATTCAGGGTTTAGGTTGCTGTTTAGGATTTTATTATTATGTTTTTTAATTATCATTTCTAAATTTTCACTGCAACTGTAACTTAGTTTAAGTGTATTTTTGTTGAATATTTTATGTAAAATGTTGTTTGGAGGGAAGTGTGTGTTGATAAGGTCTAAGAATTGTTTACCAAGTTTGGTTTTAACTGCGTGGTTGAAGGGGGATGTAAACCATATTATATTCCTATTTCTTGTTTTCTTGTTTTTATTATTAGTTGTTGTAGGTTTGATAAATTTAATTTGTGTATTTTTGTATCCACTGTTTTTAGTGCCTTATTATGAAATTCTTTATGTTTGGTAAAGATTGTTTCGTTTGAGGAGTTATTGCTTATCCTTTGTTGGATAGATTTAGGGATAAGCTTAATGATAGTTTTGGGGTGGTTGGAGAGGGGTGTACGTAGATTGGGAAAAAAAAATTTATTGTATGGTTCATATGTTTCCTTAGTTAGATTGAAAGTTACATCTAGGAAGTTTACTATTTTAATATTAGGAGTTATTTCAACCTTGAGGCATATTCTTTTCATCTCTCTAATGATAATCTTTTTAATATTTTAGCACTTTTGCCCATATATATATATATATATATATATATATATATATATATAGTTGTAAATATTTTTAAGTATTAAAGTGTTTTTTACCCTCATCAGTATATAAGTGGTGGTTGAAAGCGATCGCAATTCGTCGATTCAGTCTAGAATCACGATCCTAACGTATATGCCCACGCGGTCGAGAGAAATCGCCACAGACAGTAGCTGAAATTAACGTACACTTACACAAAGGGCGGGGGCAGGCGTTATTTTTGTCAAGAGTTTTCGACGCTCGAGCGAAACTTTGCACAATATCTGATGACAAAAAACTTTGTAATTCCAGACAGTTATCTACTATTAAGACTATAAATTTCTAAAGGAGCATTAACTGTAAATATGTTTTATGTATTAAAGTGTTTTTTAACCGACAGACGATAAGCAATAGCCTGTTAATTCCGCTGACCAAGTGTTTATTCATTTTTTTTCTTACTTATATTTAAAACAGTCCAGTGTTATATGACGACCGTTTTGCGCATAATCAACCAACGGGGAATAAGCATACAATTACCAGGATCTTTCATTCATGCAGCTCATCAGAAGACCAAGGATCACTCTCGGAAGAAATCTGTAATGAAAATACATAATAAAACCTTTTACATGCATCTTACATAGAACCTACTTCCCCACAAGGAAACAAGCATTTTAATATAATCATATATATATATATATATATATATATATATATATATATATATATATATATATATATATATATATATATATATATATAAATTTAATACAACATATGGAGTAATTACTTTCTATGCTGATGAGAGCCAGACGTTTTACCTTCTGTGCTCGAAACCATTGATCCATATATTGTATTAAATTTATGTATTAATAAACAAATATTAAGCTCTTAATTCTGATTCCCTTAATAAATTGAGCACTCTGCTAGGATTTTCCTACTATTTCACAAAGAATTTATATATATATATATATATATATATATATATATATATATATATATATATATATATATATATATATATGTGTGTGTGTGTGTGTGTGTGTGCGTGTGAGTGTGTATGTGTAGGCGTTGTTAAATGAAACGGAATTTTCGCGTTTGGTGATTTGTCCGTTTTCATTTGGGAGTGGTGGGGGGAGTGTTATGCTTGTTTGGCAGAAAGGGCTAGGTAGGAGGCAGGTTTTCAGATTTTGGAAGGAAAGCAAGATTACTTTTGGGAGCGAAAGGGGAAGGCATCGGAGAGGATGTGGTTTTATTCTTATTGATCGGGCTTAACGCGATTAGCCTATATTCTATCTTAAAGGAGCGGTGACAAGTGTGGGCATGACTTTCGGAGGTGAAGAGGTTTTTTCAGGGTGGGAATTGAGGTGGATATCTTTGCCGTTGGTGTTTTAAGGGAAGACTTAATGGCTTGCTTTTGGAGTGGGTGTTTTGACGGGTGACTGTGGGCTTGTATTTGAGTGGGTGTATTTTAGGGTGTTTAGGGCTTGTTGATGCTTTTTCGTCACATATTTCTCTTTTCCCGGGTATTTAAATATCTTGATCACCTCGTCTCTCATTTTGCCCAGGGCTAGACGACCAGGTGTTTTTTAATCTGGACCAATGCCCATCCATTCTTTTCCCTTTCCTCTAATTTACTCATGCCAGAGAGGACTGATTTCGGTGGGTGGGAGGATTTTATGGGCATCCCTACTCTTTAGTTTAGAGGAACCTGTAAATCTTGGCCCACTCTGGTCTTGGTACCGGTTTTCTTTGTGGGCATTTCATCGTGAGGTGGCCTATTTCTCCGTATGCCGGAAGAGAAGGCCTCCTCCTGGACATAATGATAGGGAGCTTTTCTTCTTCTATTTCCATGTAATATGGGATATTAACAAATGCATCTTTATCTAGTAATATTTCAAACGTCCATATCCCTGTGTTATAGACGTGATGTCCCCATATTTCATAATAAATGCACATAAGTGCTCCCCGTACACATGGAACGGGACGTTGAAAACGGAAACAGCTGTCGTCTTTCCCATGTATTCCATTCGTAAAATGTAATCTTGGGTTATTGTCTCAGTCTGAGATAATGTGACGCAGATTTCTTTATTTGGGGAAAAGGGTATTCCATGTGGTGTATCCTTTTCAACGTATTATTCTCTGTTATCTATAAACAGCTGTTGCTCGTAACTTACAGATTATATTTATCTGATAAACTTTTTAGGGTTTTTTGTCTACCAAAAACATAATCAAGTTTCTTTTTGGTCCCCCGATTTATAAAATCGGGGCACTTATGTTTTGAGGTCCGTCCGTCCGTCCGTCCGTCCGTCCGTCTGTCCGTCCGTCCGGATTTTTCTCCGCAATCATCCATTGAATTTCTCTGAAATTTTGCATGAAGTTGTAACTTTGGTCAGGTTAGAAAGTGACATTCTCCGATTTTTGAAAAAAAATCTGGTTAGGCCCCCAGGGGGTCAAAAAGCCCGGAAATGGCAAAAATGACATTTTTTGCCCCATAACTTTTCATCCATCCATTCAATTTCTCTGAAACTTGGCCAAAATATGGAGGCAATTGTTCCTAATAGAAAATAAGTATCGCTGATCTTGGAAAACATCTGGTTCGCGCCCCCAGGGGGTCAAAAGCCCCACTAAAATGGCAAAAAATGACCCTTTTCTCTTATAACGTTTGATCCATCCATTAAATTATTCTGAAACTTGGCCAAAATGTTCTGGATATAAAATGAGCATCCTTGACCTCAGAAACATTCTGGTTAGCGCCCCCCCAGGGGTCAAAGGGGAGGTCATAAATGCCCCAAATTGCCGAAATTTATTGCATTTTACACTCGCCACATCGAGTCACATACAGAGGGGGACCACGCACGCGCGGCTTGTTTATTTTTTTCCACTTCGCTATGTCGACAAGTAGACCCTTTTCAGTGACTTTTGGCCAAGATCAAAATGTAGTATCTGTTCCGATGGATATTGCACCCCATAGACTGGTATTGTCTTGGCCTTCGGGGCTTGATTTACGCCGGTCTATGGGTCTGTCCTGTGCAGTTCTAGGAGGTCCACCCTCCCAGGCTTTTCCTCCCCTCTTTGGGAGGAGCATGTTTATTGCTTACTGTCTGAGGCGCCCCTACCGGGGAAAGCCGACGGGGCTGCCCAGGCAATTTTTAATGGCGCTGGCTTTTCAAATCCCACTTTCCGAACTTGTGTCACATATTCCTATTGTGGGTAGGGGTTGAATAACCCTTTTCAGTGACTAGATGAAGACACTTTTTCACCTTCTCCAAAAAATCTTGAGCATTAACTATTACTTTAGAAGGCTTTCTCCATTCGGATACTCCAGGTTGGAGACGGGGAGGGGGGTGAAATCTCAACCGACCCCTTCTTTTGATCCTCGATAAAATCCATCTAGTTTTTAGGCATCAGGCTACAAATAGCAATCGCTATATCAGTTAAACGCAGTTATCAAAACAGACAACAACAAGGGGAAAAAAGAATAACATTTTTCAACAGAAAAAAAGTGCAAGACAATAAAGTGCAAGGTAAAAATAGTCCCAAAGCAACAAGAATAACAAGAATAATAACAGGATATAACAACATGGTCAAATAACAACGAACATCAAAATAACAACGAACATCAAAATGACTTACTAGCAACAATTCATGGTTTTTATTTTTAATAAGCTTTCAGTTATTGTTTTTAAAAAAATAATTTTCTTGACGGTTTTTGATAGGAGGAGAGGTAGAATTAAAGAAAAGAAAGGGGGTGGGGTTGAGTCTATTATTTATTTATTTTTATTTCGTATTTATTACTTTTGTTTAGTAGAAATATTTTATTTTATATATTTCATTTTATTTATTTATTTATTTATTTGAATATTTTATTTTATTTTGTTATTTATTTATTTATTTATTTGAATATTTTATTTTATTTTATTTATTTATTAATTTGTATTTTATTAGTTTAATTTTTAATTATGGAATACGTTTAATATGTTAGTACCGATATTAAAAGCTATTTTGTTAATATTGGGTTGTTTCTTTTTTATAAATATTGCTTCTAGTATTTTAGTCGATGTATGCTATAATTTTTATGCATGATTTTTGGTGTTAGCTGTTAGTATTTTTCGTATATCGGCCGACTGTAAGGTTTAGATATGTGAAGTGATGTGGCGTTGAATGGCGCTAGTGTCAGATAGATGATAGGTAAAACATCGGGAGAAAGTTGTTGCGTGCCCAATATTGGTACTATATATTTTTCTGTTTGGTTCATAGGAAGACATTCCTCAAAAGTTGTTATTTGTGTTTTTTATATGTTTATGTCGTGTATTGAGTAGGGTTACTATTAGTACATCTTGGAAGGGGATTGTATTGTTAATGTTTAATTTATGTGTAAATGTAAGGACTAAGTGCGTTTCGATGGTTTGCTGGAATTTAAAAAAATATTTTCGTAAGATTCTGTGGTAATGAAGATATCGTCTACGTATCTAGTGTATAAATTAAAGACACCATCAAAATAATTCTAAATCAAGTCTACAAAAACAATACATTACCTCTTCAAGCAATAAAACCCCAAACCCTCGAAAAACCCATACTTACATGCACCACCCAAGTCCAATTCAACGACCCCATAGGCAAAATATTTATACTAATAGACGACGTCTCGATGGGATCACCGCTCGGCTCAACCTTCGCTGAATACTACATGACGCACATCGAAAATAAGGTATTTTCCACACCAGAAACTAAACCAAATATATACAACGCTCCAGTAATAGCCGAATCAAGAACAATCAGAAATATATAATACGGGCTATCACCAGAGACCAGAAAGCTTGCTCGACGCATCGAGAATATCACAACAAAAATCACCAAACGCGAATATTCCGTGTCATTTAATAGCGCCTGCATAAATAACGACCTGATGCCTATCTATCTATCTATCTATCTATCTATCTATCTATCTATCTATCTATCTATCTCTTTCTCTCTCTCTCTCTCTCTCTCTCTCTCTCTCTCTCTCTCTCTATATATATATATATATATATATATATATATATATATATATATATATATGGAACATTTATAATAGTGTGATGAACAATGGACACTCAACAATTCCCCCGCTATCTAATCACAACGATATTGTATGCACGGCAACTGATAAGGCTGAACTACTTGCCCAGCGTTTCGCCTTAAACTCCACTCTGGACTCGGCAAACCACCCCTCCCTAAATTACCATTGCGGACTGAAGCCACACTTGAGAACCTGGTCATCACCCCGTCTCAAGTGAGAGACATCATAAAATCCTTGACACCTCCAAAGCCTGTGGGCCTGATCTTATACCAGTAATAGTAATAAAGAAATGCTCTGCTGAGCTGGCCCCTGTCCTCTCCAAACTATACAACAAATGCCTTACTGAATCTTGTTTCCCTGATAGTTGGAAAATTCCCTCTGTGGTACCAGTCTTCAAGAATTCTGGAGATAGAACTGATCCTCTAAACTACCGCCCAATCAGTCTACTCCCGATCTTTGCTAAAATCTTTGAATCATTAATCAATCTAGCAATAGTCAGGCATCTAGTTAATGCTGAACTTCTTTCTGATCATCAATACGGATTCAGACAAGCCCGATATACTGCAGATATCCTAACGGTCACTTCTGAACGCATATACCATACACTGGACAAGGAAAGTGAAGCTAGGGCGGTAGCGCTTGATATATCCAAGGCCTTTGACAAGGTCTGGCATGAAGAGCTTCTCATAAAACTGCACTCATATGGTATTACTGGACAAATATAAAATATAATTAAATCCTTCCTAACAAAACGAAAGATCAGGTTGTATTCGATGGCCGTTCTTCTAAGCAATATGGCATAAATGTTGGTGTACCCCAGGGATCTATTCTTGGACCTCTACTGTTCCTGATTTTCATAAATGCCCCCCCCTGATGCCATTGCGACTGAGATAGGAATATTTGCTGACGACACCACGCTCTACTCTCGGCATGTGGACAAAACCGATGCGCGCATATCTGAGGCAATGGCTAAATCCTTAGAAAATAGTGGAATGGGGTCAGAAATGGATGGTAACTTTTAATGTCGCAAAGACAAAGCTACTTTCCTTCAATAACTACAAGAAACCTCTTCAACCATCGATTGTCATGGTAAATAGCACCCTGCCTGAGAGTGCATCATCCAAACTCCTCGGCCTAACTTTCACAGATAACATGAATTGGAACAAATACATTGAAAACATTGGCAGGGCTGCTGCAAATAAGGTGGGCTCTATCTACCGTGCCAGTAAACTTCTTACACCTGACATTATCCTATATCTCTACAAAGCCACCATTCGCTCATGCATGGAGTATTGGTGCCACACCTGGGCTGGTGCATCATCCGCTAGTCTCTCCCTCTTAGACAAGGTTCAAAAAAGAGTTTCTAACTTGATAGGTCCTTCACTATTCACCAAGCTCCAGCCCCTGTCCTATCGCCGCAATGCTGCATCCTTGTGCCTGTTTTACAAGTACTTCAATGGATTGTGCTCTGATGAGCTTGCTGCTCTGGTACCCCCACGACTTAAATTCACTAGACCAACCGGACCATCTGCCAAATCCCATCCATACACTGTGTAGGTCCCCAGATGTCGAAGAGCTTTCTACTCCAAAAGCTTCTTTCCTCGTGCTGCTGGACTCTGGAACTCCCTCCCTGCTTCCTGCTTTCCTGACGTTACTGACATGCAGAAATTTAAAACTAATGTAAACAGACATATCGCTGCGCAGCTCCTAATTTTGCTCAGTAGCCCCTTAATCTACAGTGGCGGCCTGCCTTGTTTGGGGTGAACTATGATAATATATATATATATATTATATAAATCAAATATGGCTGACTGACTATGTTTAAACGTAAAATATTATATTACTGTAGTATATTATATGAAATAGACCCAGTAACACGAATTCTATGCACTTTAACCAACGTGGATGCCTCAGTGTAGCTTACATGCTGTCAATATACTTTCATGACTTACTATATATATATATATATATATATATATATATATATATATATATATATATATATATATATATATATATATATATATATATATATATAGTAAGTTGTGAAAACTATATATATATATATATATATATATATATATATATATATATATATATAGTAAGTTGTGAAAGTTGTGAAAATATATATATAGTTGTGTAAGTTGTGAAAATATATTTATGGCTTCCGCGTTTTATCTCCGTAGGGAACCATCAAGCTAAAATTCCTGGAGTTCGTGTTACCGGGTGTTTTTATAAGAAAGCGGACGCTCACCAATAATCGAGTGGAAAATAGTAATACAGGCTAGTACATGTAGAAATTTAGACGACCTGCGTAGATTTGGTCTGAATTAGAAATTTGAAACTCTAAACTATAAAGACGCCCCAAACCTATTAAACCATAGAAGTTAAATAGCAAACAGCTGTATACACATAATAAAATTTGGGGTAGGATAACAACACATACGAAAAATAAAATAAAATAATTAAATAAAAAACTAAATTAATCCATCACCTAAACATAGAAATAGAAAAAAAAACACGCACGTGTTAAAATAAGGTCACCTATTAATTTGACACATTCACAAAATAGGGTGAGTCATATATAAAATAGAACAAAAGAGTAAGAAGTAAAAGTCAGCCGCACCTTTGTTTGTGAGAAGCTTGCCATGTTCTAATGAAAATATTAACCCGTGAGAGAAAATAACGATGAATCTAATTGGTTAGTTAGCTAGACTAAACCTCATGTGTATATATAAAAACACCCGGTAACACGAATTCCATGTGTTTTAGCCTTACGATTACTTACGGGGATGAAAGGCGGACGCCTCTGTGTAGCTTAATTGCCATAAATATATTTCCATGACGTACTACCTAGCTCTTCTCACGTATTGAGCACTGTTTATATAAAGACTGAAAATCGATACATAAAATATTATATCTTCTTATTTCATGAAATAATATATATATATATATATATATATATATATATATATATATATATATATATATATATATATATATATATATATATATATATATATATATACCGCCAGCTCGGTATAATAGATTTATGTTATTGTTCACTGTGGCCGCGTGGGTTAAAACGTCGGAATTTGAGTTAAAAACATGACTCGTGTTCCGGGGTTTCGAATCCTGCGACTGTCTTGAATAATTATCTGTACACTGACAATTGCGGAACGATGAAATGTATACGTATGTAGATAAGCAAATATATATATATATATATATATATATATATATATATATATATATATATATATATATATATTAAATCTTATCAAATTAATCAAAATAACCTGATAGAACAAATCATAGGATATATAAATAGAAATAATGTAGAATATATATAAACATATATATAACACATCTACTAATTATAATAAGAAAAACAATAAAAATACAGTAGAAAGAAAGAAAGAAATGTTAAAAAAGAAGAAGAAGAAGAAGAAAATCGACAGTTATGAACGCCGATTTTAAACACCAGGAGTTGGCAAAGAAGAAGAAGAAAAAGAAAGAAAAAGAGAACAAATTAACGCCGATTTGAAACACTGAGAATAGAAAAAAATCGACAGTTGTGAACGCAGATTAGAAAAACTGTAAGTGAACAAGGAAGATTAATATTTATTTGAGGTTGACGACAACGGGGAGATGGACAACAATGGAGGACGAGGGAGAGAAGGAGGAACTAAAGGTATATGTATATATATATATATATATATATATATATATATATATATATATATATATATATATATACATATGTATTTATTTATTTATTTATTTTTTATTTTTTGATGTGTTAATGTTTTTTATATTTATAATATAAAACTAAAAATAATACATTAATCACTTAAATAATAGTGTCATGGATTCGTCCAAACACTTTAAAATGCAGCAACATTTTTGTAAGTAACGGATAAATTTTATTAGACAGACGAACAGCACAGGTAAAGACAAATTTTATTTTTGTGTCTTAAATAACTAATATAAGTTAGCAAAACATTTATATGGAACAAAACGTAGATTTAGTATAAGGAACGTTTATGATTTTGTCTTTTAAGGGAAGTGGGGTCTGATCAACTCTGCTGGGAAACCATGAAATTAAATACTGTCTTGTTTTTAAATTCCCGAAACAGTTTTTCATGGTAAACAACTGATGATCCCTTAAAATAGTGTTAGAAATAAACTAATATAATAACTGTAAAAAATAAATTGACTTACATGAGTGATTTTCCACTGGAAGACTTGGGACTATAAGTTTGTTTTAAAAAAAATTTTTTTTTTAATATAGTTTTAATGGTTGAGAAACTTCCGAGACTATATATATATATATATATATATATATATATATATATATATATATATATATATATATATATATATATATATATACACATACATATATATATATATATATATATATATATATATATATATATATATATATATATATATAGGACTAAAACAGAAAATACGGATGGCGTGAATAAGGCTTTTAAATTATTTGATGACATGAAAAATTTAGTAAAGAGAAAAATTCAAAACTAGGGACCAGATAGAAAGTAAAAATCGATGTATACGTACGCGATACAAAAAAAAAACAATTCACAAGTAAATTACCGTCATTAAATTCGTAAAGAGGGGTAACTCTAACAATCGTTTTTCGATGTAATCGGCTAAAGAGGCACTATTCTGTATTTACCTGTAATGAGAATGAATTAAAAAAATAAAAATAAAAACATCTCTAGCTATTTTGTCGCTTCCAAAACCCTCAAAGAGCACGCGAAAAAATGAAAGGAACAAAATTATCTACTAAAAAAGTATACAATGCAGGTCACATGGGAAGTTGAATCAGCCCAGAAAAAAAACATATATGTGCGATCAATAAATATATATCTTTTTAACATCTCTATCATTCCAGTAATCATAGGCCCATGAAAAAGAATTTCAAAAACTACCTGACGAATATACCCGATGAAGCAAGTGCAAGAGAAATACAAACAGTTTCGCTTAAAGAAAGTGTTAAAATCATAAAACGATCTCTCGGTCGTAGTCTCTGAAATAGTAAGTTAATGTCTGGCATTCGTTAAGAGTTCCCATCCCAAGCTAAAACAAAAAGATTAGAATAATTGAAAAATATATATATATATGTACTAAAAGAGAATAAAAATATTAAAACTTCATATATATATATATATATATGATGAGAGCAATAAGCCTGAAACGCTAGCGTCTGTAGGTATAAATAATTTAATATTTATTTATAAATATTATACTAAGCCCCTTTAAGAAATTAAAGTTGAGCACTCTTGGGGAAGTTAAAAATAGACTGTCAAAAAGCTCTAATGCAAAGTTCCGAATACGTTCGTCGAACACTCTCGACTAGTCTTCTATCTGTGCCCGCTTCCAGGTACATATAGATCTTAATTTCCCTAAATTACGTGACAGTTTCCGTGGGCCGGGTGGATATGGCTTACTCTGTGAACCAGGTTCGCGCCTCCCGACCGTCTGAAATTGTTACTTCCCTGCACTGATGAGAGCAATAAGCTTGAAACGCTAGCGTCTGTAGGTATAAATAATTTAATATTTATTATATATATATATATATATATATATATATATATATATATATATATATATATATATAAGGTTACTGGGAGAGAATCCCATCCAAGTGCTCGATTATGAAGAAAATTTAAAAAATAAAAGGATAATATTCATTTATATATGTTACAGAAGATCAGAACAAGATCGGTACCATCCGTTTGAAATCCAAATAAAGGGGATCTATAATTGGTCTCCCCTATCGGACTTTCCTCGGCCTCTGTTTGTCTGAAGGGAGGCAGACATAAAGAGAGGCACACATTATAGGGGATATGAATTATTAGGTCCCCTATGCTTAGATTTCAAACCGACGGCACCGATCTTGTTCTGACATTCTGTAATATATATATATATATATATATATATATATATATATATATATATATATATATATATATATATATATATATATATATATATATATATGTATATATATATATTATTCATTCTTTCCAATGACCATGCAAAAATTATTCCAAAGTCATAATTTTCATAAGTTCTTTTAATTTTTAATTTTTTGAAATTTTATATTTATTTCAACACCTCGGTGAATGTTTATCATTTACATCTCATGCATAAAAAAACAATATTTTCATGTTTAAATCTTTTGTATTCTTACACGTGTTTCTTGGCAGATTGGGACAAAAATTACAACTCAATAGCCCATCTGCCAATCTTCAGAGAATATTAGAATGTGTATTGAAATAATGGCAACATCTTCTAAACAGAAGAAGAAACTGAAGGGAAGAGGTGAGGAATTTTAAAATGAGTGTTCCGATAAAAGTATGGTAATTTGGAGCACATGGAAGAACACTCATGTGATGGAATAAAAAACCACTGCTCTCCTCGCCCCCCCCCCCAAAAAAAAATACGGTCCAAGAATATGCGTGAAGGATTCCAAGGTCAGTGAAGGAAAATACTTCTAGACTGAGGCAATTTTTATCTCAATCCAGAGTACCCATTTTGGTGGGAGACTGAATTTACCAACATTGAAAATCGACCTTTTGTCTAACTCTGGCTTTGATTCAAATATATGGTAATTGATTTCAGGAATTTGTTGTGGTTATTTTGTTTTCGATTTATCGACTGTTAAGTAATTTTCACTTTCACCATTGACTATGTTGTTGCTATTTCGTTGCCTTTCCACGAGGGGAGAGTTAATGTTTAATGTTTTGAAAATCCATCTCCTTGGGGGAAATGCCGCAGTCTAGAAGGATTTCTTCTAAAATTGATAAATAGTTAAATAGATGAAAAGCAATAAAAAAAATTTTCCGCGGTCTAGAAAGATTTCTCCTTCACTGACCAAGAAGAGAAAATGCAAAGTAACGGGTACTGCACTATAAGTTAAAGTAGTAATTAATATTTTTTTGGAATATCAGTAGCAGTTTTAGGCATCGAAAAAAGTAAAAAAAGTTATGAAATAAATTTGAATAATGTTCGCTATGAATTAATATCGAACAATGTTCGATGAATAGGAAAAATGTAGATGAAAATAATCATTTTAAATGTTACGCCGGTCTGTGTTCGAAATTAATTTCGAAGCCTTTTAACTGTCGTGAATTAAACAAAGGAACTAGTTAAAAGCAGAATAGATACTAAACTACCTCTACACCTCTCAAAAAAGGAGGAGGTAATGCCTGGGAAGGTGGTATCATGACAACAGAACAGATACTACACAACCTCCAAATCTCTTAGAAAGGAGGAGGTAATGCCTGAGAAGATGGTATAATGACAACAAAACAAATTCTACACTACCTCCACACATCTCAAACAGAAAGGGGTAATACCTGGGAGGATGGAATCATGAAAACAGAACAGATACTGCACTACCTCCACACCTCTAAAAAAAGAGGAGGTAATGCCCGGGAGGATGGTATCATGGAAGCAGAACAGATACTACACAACCTCTACACGTCTAAAAAAAAACGAGTAGTTAATACCCCGGAGGATGGTATCATCACAACAGAACAGATACTATACTGCCTCCACACCCTTCAAAAAAGGAGGAGGTAATGCCTGCGAGAATGATATCATGACACCCGAACAGATACTACACTACCTCTACACCTTTCAAAAAGGAGGACGTAATGCCTGGGAGGATGATATTATAACAACAGAACAGATACTACACTACCTCCACACCTCTAAAAAGGAGGAGGTAATGCCTGAGACGATGATATCATGACAACAGAACAGAAAGGAGAAGGTAATGCCTTGGAGGATAGTATCATGACATCAGAACAGATACTACACTACCTCCACACCTCTCAAAAAGTAGGAGGTAATGCCTGGGAGGATGATATCATGAAAACAGAACATATACTACACTACCTCCACACCACTAAAAAGGGAAGAGGTAATGCCTGGGAGGATGGTAAGATGACAGCAGAGCAGATACTACTCTACACTATGCCCATTAATTGAGCATTTAAAGATAGTGCATTAGTCTGAAATAGTATATACTATACTATTTTATAAGTACAATAGTTTTGCCTTCAGATAGACAGACAAACAGATGCATAATCTCCATTATTAGTAGATGTCCACGATTTTCGATATTATTTTGATATTATTACTACTTATATTATCATCATTATCATTGTTAAATGTTGTCACTGGACAGGTTATCACAGATCCTGCCTCTTCCTGGGTATCAACAGATATGCAAATTATTTTAGAAGCCTGGGCATTAAATTCCCGTAGTTCTTTACTATTTTAACTATAAACCTTAATTACAATTTTAATCTTTGAGTCTCAACATTAATATATTCTGTAAGTAGTTATTTTCTACTTTTACATATAAAAATGATTTCAATTTTATTTTTCTATAACTTCTAACATATTAGGACTAGTTTGTAATAAAGCTTCTTACTAAAGCTATAATATCTAATTGCTATAACATTGATAATAATCAATTTGAACCATTAATAACCTTAATCACATTGTATGTTTTATATATATGCAGTATTCTCCAAGGAGATTACATCTCCCTTCTAATGGCTTCTATGTTATATATAAGAAAAGATAAATGTTGTTCTTCTTCCTTGTAGTGTGTTTCTGCTTGCATGTAATGTTACATCTCTTTATTTCACTTTAAGTCCCACTATACATCACTAAATATTGTTGTTTTTTTACCCGGCCTATACTGATTTGATGTATCCAAACCCTTACACACCTCATTATTTCTAATTTACTTTATAATTGAGTGTATTAAATTCTATAGCACCGATGATGTCTGTTAGCTTTTAAATTGGTGTCTAAACCATGTGCTGATAAAAGAGAACCGATATTAATAAAGATATATCGTCTCAGAAACGATCGTACACAAACAGTTGTTACGTTCAATTCTTGGAGCGCAAATTAATGATTATGTAATTAAGTTCACACTAGATCTGTTATACACACATTATATTTACATACTAAAAGATTGTTCAAATCAAGTACCAAATAAAAATCATCTATCCATATATATATATGGGGCGCAGTAGCTTAAAATGGACTGACGAAATATCTCTCTAATTACTTCATTATCTCTCTCCTTCGTGCAATTAGCCCCCACACAATCGACCGCCAGGCTCTGGTTCGATCGAAGCCAATACTCCAGATTACAGAGCTGCGCCCGTTCGCTACCACAGTCTGCTGCCGCTGGAGAAACACAATAGATGAAAGATCGTCGTCTGCCAATCTTCGGGCATCGAAGAAAGGGAAATCCCCCTCCAACTTGCCGGTAGACATCCGCCAACCGACTCCAAACACCTGATAAAGGTGTGCAAGCGCAAGGGACCTACTTTGAAGGAGATTATGGTTCTAACACCGTCACGTATTTGAAATATTTGTTTGGCTTAATGGCGGATACGTTTTAGACAGGCCTCGTATATATATATATATATATATATATATATATATATATATATATATATATATATATATATATATATATATATAAAGAGAGAGAGAGAGAGAGAGAGAGAGAGAGAGAGATTTTTCACTTATAAAATAGATCATTCAGTGAAGACCGGAGTTGTTCCAATAAAAACAAGCTCGATGATACTCGATTACAGAGTACAGAACATTTATATGTGATTTTATGAAGGCTTACCAAAGCATTCCTTTCAGGACACCAATGATCACCATTAAAGATATTTTTTCTTACAAATATTATTTATTCAAATTAAATGTATATATATATATATATATATATATATATATATATATATATATATATATATATATATATATATACATCATCACCATCAGAATTATTAATAATCATTCCTGGAGGAGGAACCCTCCCTGGTTTTTGACACCTTATTGGTGACTCATTCAGGGGGTTTTGCCATGTTTATATATATATATATATATATATATATATATATATATATATATATATATATATATATATATATATATATATATATAATAAACACATGTACATAAAAACCATCTGAAAAGAAAAAAACTTTACATAAGTTTTTTTTTTCTTTTGTAAAGTCTTTTTATATATAATATAATAAACAATTTTATATCTTTAATAAAAATATAATATAATATAATTGTTATCATAAATAAATAATAAAATCAGTCTGTTATATTTTCCCCTGGCGACGCCAAGACACGGGTCCTGCTAGTAATAAATAAAAAGATATTTGTAATTTAAGAGTCACTCATAATAAAGATAGTAAAAGAGATAGAATCATGGACATTAAATATAATCAACATACGTAATTACGGATGGTCAGATGATCATAAGATTGGCAAATCAATGGCGATTTTGTTATATAGATATATAACATGATATATAGAGGCTCCCAGGAGTTATTAAAATTATTTTCTAGTTTACAAGGAGGTACTCTGATGTTAGACAACATCCGACTTAATGTTCAGGTACGCAGTTAGTGGTGAGTGATAGATTGTAAACTTCTCAATTTTTCGGCACTGCATAGGTGACATATTTTTGATATGACTGTATGTGTTTTAGTGCTCCTAAGTACTCCATTTAATAGTGTTTGGGAAATTATTATCACTTAATTACCATGCCCTTCTACCCAGTGTAGTAGCCGAGCGTTTATTCTCATGTCTAAAGGAGACACGTTATTTAAAATTGCCTCCTGTTATCCTGGTGTATGTCTTGTTTATCGGGTTTGGTGTATTAGATATAATCTTCGCCTCCTAGACAACAGATTCCACTACAGATTTCCCCTCTAGTTGACATCCCTGGCTTGATCTACATAAATATGTCGGTGTTAGACTGGTTCACAGTTTGGGTGTGATCTTGGACTCGATGGGTCGCATGATAAGTTAATTTTGATTAAATTTCTATTGATCCTGTGTAAATAGGAGAAAGTTCTTGTCTATTATGTTAAAGAATAATTAAACTACATTGAGGTTAACGTTGAATAAGAATGTTGGCGTAAACCAAATAAAGTTTCCTTTGCTATTTTGTTTTTTGCTGGTAATAGTGGGTGCTTTTGGGAATGTAATATATTTGATCTTTGAAACCAGATTTTTTTTAGTACTAAAGCATATCTGTGAATATTAATATATTTATATAATGATATAATACGAGAAAAATGTAACCCATTGGATCACCCATTGAGCTCGGGTTAAATTCTTTGAATCGGGAAAATGAGTTTGCAAAGCCAGTTAAATATTAATATAAATATTAATATAAAAATAAAAAGATAAAATAAAAAAGCAGCCTTATTCTGTGTGATATATATATATATATATATATATATATATATATATATATATAATTATTTATAAATAATGTTTTCAAATTAACCCATATACACATATGTTTCATCTCAAACCTGCAATCATCAGTATAGGAAGAGACAATCCCTGCCGGTCACACGGTTCGAACCCCGATACGAAAGTCATATTTGACTTTGTAAATTTAACAAAAAAATTATTTAATAAATATTTGATTTATTTGAAAAAATCTCGCGTCAAGTTATCTGGTTTCTCAATTTTCAAATTTATAATTTCAACGGCGCTTATAACTGTAGTAACACTCATCTCATTATTGTACACACGCGTGCCAGTGCTTTTCACTACAGATGTTAGACATTAAAAAAGATCTCTTCAACAACACCCGAAGAAATCGCCGATCTTCGGCTACGCTGTAAGACTTCGACGATTAGGAAATAAAAAGGAAAAAACATTGTCTGGTTAGGGTTTATAATAATTATAATAAATTGAATTAGAATGAATTAGAACATTACAATTGTTCCAAGAATTAGAACATCAAGTCTAGTATGGCGTACGATTGTTTCCAAAACATTTTGGAAATACTTTATTTTATTTTATAAATTAACAAAGGTACTCCAAAACGTCTCTTCATCAGCGCCTTTAGCACCACGTCGTACAGAAAATCAAAGAAAAAATAACAAGTTCGTTGTAGAGGAACATCTATTGACAGAAAGAGCCACAGAGACAAATATTAGAAAAAGGATAGTGTTCGGTTCGTCCCTCCGTTGACGCGATCAAAGTGGTATGCCTTCCATCTCATGTTTCGCACGAACTTATGTCTTTTTCTTAAATCGGCTATGTATTAATCAAGAGGAATTTTTCGATTATTTATATCCTGTCATAGTTTTTCCTTTGACACTTTTGTTTGGGGATATGTCTGTTTTATTTTTCCCCTTGGAACAGTTCATGGAAATATTGCTCTGTGTTGATATGAAGCGCTTTTTTTAACTACTATTCTCTTTGTAATTGTTTGATTATTCGGACTACTGTTCTCATCTTGGTTTTTATATTCACAACGTGTCGAATGATGTAATCTCTGACATTTTTCAGGTTCATCTTTTTGAACTTGAGAACCTAATAGTCAAAATCAGTGAAAATCAGTGAAATATTATTTATTATCATTTCAACGATTTTAGGTTCGGTTGATTTTACTTCCTATTATTTTGTTCTGTTTTGTATAAGAGTTACTCATCCCTGTTTCTTTGTTTGTCGAATTAGTAGGTGACTTTATTTTAACACGTGCGTGCTTGTATTTCTATTTTTAGGTGTTAGTTTAGTTTAGTTTTTATTCATTTGTTTATTTATTTATTTATTTATTACGTATTGTTATCATAAAATAAATTTTATTTTGTGTAAGCAGTTGTTTTCTATTTCACATCTACAGTTTAATAGGTTTTGGGGGTCTTTAACGTTTAGGATTTCAAATTTCTCATTTATACATAATCTGCACGGATCGTCTAAATTTCTACATGTATTGGCCTGTCGTACTATTTTTCATTCGATTATTCGTGAGCGTCCGCTTTCTTTGAGCTTCTAGTAATGGTTCGCTAGTTCTGTTTTTATTTGCCGTTTTTGTTTTTAAAGGTGTCACTGTGGCCGTGATATCGGGTTTTAAAATCCAGGGAGGTCATACCCACGTAGTATTTCTTTTTATTCGGTCTTTCTATGGCAAATATTGTGGGTTGGTAAACAATACTGTTGTTTAGGCGTTTATTTTGTAGTGGACAAAGTATATGGGTTATGCACTTACAACTTTTCTCTTCATTACTAACTTTTTCATTTATATTTGGGGGATTGCTGTTAGGGTTTGGGTTATTACTATTTGTTGTTACTATATTTTTGTTCTTCGTTTTATTTTTGCTATATTGGTAACTTTTTGACGCAATTTGTTATTATTTTTCTCTACTGTTCTCCTTTGGTATTTTATTATTGTGTGCCTTAATTATCATTTCTAAGTTTTCGCAGCAACTATAGGACAATTGTAGGTTATGTTTATTGAATATCTTATGCAGGGGATTGGTTACAGACAAGTGTTTTTTCGATGAGATTTAGGAATTTCTTGCCCGGTTTAGTTTTTAGCATCTGATTATAAGGCGGTGTATACCAGATTATATATTTTTTTATTTCTAATTTTATTATAATTATTGGTGTCTTGTTTCTTATATTTAGCCTGACGATTCGCCACGGGGATGAAACGCGGAGACCTACGTGAAGCTTAATTGCAATAAATATATTTTCATAACTCACTACCTAACTCTACTCATGTATTGCGCACTGTTGAAGTAAATACTGAAAATTGATACATAAAATATTATATCTCCTTATAACATTTAATATGGATACACGAAATAATATATATATATATATATATATATATATATATATATATATATATATATATATATATATATATATATATATATGTATAGCACTAGATGAAGTGAAAGAATAAAATAAGGTGCGAATCAAATTTTATTAGCATTCAATGTTCAAGCAAAGTACTTTAAAGTCCTTTCAAAGAAAATCTTCTCCTCAGAGGACCCTTACTGCAATGACAATACTGCAGGTAATAAAATTAAACTTTGAAAATATATTTAAAAAATTTACATAAAAGTATATAAAACATCAAATATATCGGCCCAAAACATACTTTTTAGCTAAACTTATACAGTTCATCCAAGTCATAAAGTTTAAAACAGCTTCAAGAAAGATTATATATAATAGTTAAAATGTGCTTATCATTTATTTATATATATATATATATATATATATATATATATATATATATATATATATATATATATATATATATATATATATATATATACACACATATATATATACATATATATATACATGTATATATATATATATATATATATATATATATATATATATATATATATATATATATATATATATATTATATTGTAACGTAATACGGATTTTCTAAATATAAGATTTCTGCTTAGTTTTAATTAAGTTTTCGCTCTCTTCCTCAAAGTATTTTATTTTTATTGAACTATAAAATCTGTTTCTATTTCGATAAACATATAAAAATATCCATTTCCTGTCTCCCTTTCCGCCTTGAATGCGGCAAAGCGAGGTTAATGGAGTGACTCGATATTAAAGCTTACACCACCTTCTGACGCCTTAAAACACATGCGAAATCCTGAATCATCCTGTTCTCCCAAATCTGGACTTTAAATAGAAATCTTTTTTTTTTCACACCGATTCTTAAGACTTCTCAAGTGACGAAATGTTACGGTGTCCAAAGCATCAAAGAACCTCAAAGAAACAGTCTACTCCCAAATCCTCTTATCACTTTTGGTAAAAGGAAGAGAGAAGACGAAATGAAGAAATGTTGACGGCAACGTGACACAATGCCAAAAATCGTTCATCTTTTTCATATATACAAAATATTCTGTAGTTTTCACACTGTCATCAGAAGTGTCAGTCCGCTGCAAGGTCATTCTTAAAAACATCCAGGATCATCATCTTTTCTCTATTTACACCGCCATCAACTCAGATGCGCTAAACTTCGTCTCAACCAGGAGCAGGAATCAGACTTTGAAACAAATGTTAAAGATTGAATTTTGGATTTGATCAGCAAAATCTGATTTTAATCAAGAGAAAACATGCGCCCTCCCGCACAACATCTCTCTCTCTCTCTTTCTCTCTCTCTCTCTCTCTCTCTCTCTATATATATATATATATATATATATATATATATATATATATATATATATGACTATTTTTATATACACAGACATGTACAAAATCTGCGACACTGGCATGTCGATGTTATCGATCAACAGCTATTATAAACTGAGATATCATCAGGCAGTTAGAATTCGATCGGATTCGGATTCTAACTTTGCCTGATCAAATCTCAGTTTATAATGGCTGTTGATCGATAATATCGACATGCCAGTGTCGCAGATTTTGTACATGTCTGTGTAAATAAAAAATAATCATATATAAAAGCTCTATTTATATTGAGCACTTTTTATAAACCCGGTTGAAATTCTTTGGATTACTACCCTGTGGATGTTTTACCTGGATTATATATATATATATATATATATATATATATATATATATATATATATATATATATATATATATATATATATATATATATAATATATATTTACTTAATATAATATTTAATATCATTTACTTAATATATATATATATATATATATATATATATATATATATATATATATATATATATATTTGTGTTATAGTGGAATAATTCCAGGAGGAAATCCGGGTATGAGAGCTCAATGTAGTAAACAGAGCAATAATAAAATATAATAACACGAAATCACATAATTGTCGATGCAATAATTTATTTCAACCGTTCGGTTTTTTCAAGCATCACTCAGACAATTACATTTTTGAGACTGATAGAAAATTGAATTTCCCTACCACAGTTCCAATACAATCATAGATGGTAGTAGTAGCAACCAATTTGATACATCTTTTATAGAGAGGGGGAAAATTTAAAACTTATATTTAACTATGGCGGGCGAAGGGGAGGGATCTTTAAGTTAATCAACTAAAAACTGCCATGTCAAAATTATGACACATACGACTTGGCGATATCAACCATATAGGCAATTTTACTCACGCGCATATACAAAACTAAATACGCACACATCATATGCGCACTCACATACATAATCTCACTCGCACATTATCATAGCTAAGCATAATCACATACGCAACTTTTATTCATCTCCAGCCAGAATGCGTCCGGCGAAACTCGTGTTCTCAAATTCGGTTAGAGAAACGAAAGAAAGAAACAATTAACAGGCACAGAGAATATATAGACAGACCGCGTGTCATAAATTCTCAGTCCGTCTGGGTTGAAATAAGATTACACGCACATACATATATGTATACATACAAATCCATACGCACATACACACACATATATACACATACACACCCACACATATACATATCTATACACATATACATATACACACATATATACATATATATATACATATACATATACATACATATACATACATGAATACACCTATATATATCTCTGAATCTATTTGAAATATTGACCAAATGCATACGCATGTAGTTGTTCACACATGTAAACATACATACACATACATACACACACACATATATACATATACGCACATATACACACATATACGTACGCACACATACATATATATCCACACACCTACACACAATATTTACATAACACTCTATATTCTTACTGATGTAATATGAGTTCTAAAAATTAGTCTTACCTTATTTATATTTTAGATTAATTTGATAATCTATTATTATAAATATCATGCGGGGGGGGGGGGGGGTTATCGTACCTAATGTTATTCAATTTGGTATCTTCACCGTTGTAATTCTAGAGGCCCATCGGATTACTAATTCAAGTCTAATAATGTCTATTGGTAATATTTGACATTTATACTTATATTAATTCAAAAACTAGTGTATTACCTGCAGAAAAAATTTTCATACCACTATCTTATTTTAAGTAAATAATAAATATCCGCGTATCCACAAATACTATATATCACCAAGTCAGTAAATCTGTGTCTATCACAGATATTATTATAAATATTATGGGGGGGGGGGGGTTTACCGTAAGTAATGTTATTCAATTTGGTATCTTCACCGTTATAAGTCTAGAGGTCCATCGGATTACCAATTCAAGTCTAATAATGTCTAGTGGTAATATTTGGCATTTATACTTATATTAATTCAATAACCGCAGAATTTTTTTAAAAACACTATCTTATTTTAAGTAAATAATCTGAATAAATAAATATTTCAAAATACCATTATATACGCATACACACAAATACTATATATCACCAAGTCGGCAATTCTGTGTCTATAGCAGATATTATTATAACTATTATGTTGGTGGTGGGGGGGGGGGTTACCTTAAATAATGTTATTTAATTTGGTATCTTCACCGTTATAAGTCTAGAGGTCCATCGGATTACTAGTCGTTGATTATTTTAAATTTATATTTATGTCTGCACTTAGCCATAAGTTCATCTCGTTTATTCAAGAGGTTATTTCGATCATATTTTAGGATTCTTATTTTTTCTTCTAGACATAAGTTGCATCTTTGTCTAAATCCATCTGGAATATTCGAAAAACATAAGATTGACCACGAAATCACCGGGGACCTGTTCTCATTTTTCAGATGCCACCATTGTTTAGCTAACTCCGTTTTGCTCTTGAGTTCTGGGTTATTGAAAGAGTGTTTGTGGTCATAAAAACGTTGTTTCCAGTTTCCCGCGGAGATGCCGATGTAAACCTTTTTATCCCTGTTGTTATCTTCCGGATGAATAGTGGCCTTATAGACCACACACTCAACTTTACAGTTACCGTCCAGTGGGCAGTTATTTTTCACTTGACAATTACATTTATTTACTGTGACCTTATTCTTACTAGGATTGTTAAGTAATTTACGATTATGGGTGCTGATAATTCTGTCCATGTTCTTGGTGCAAGAGTAGCTGATTTTAATGGTTTTTCTATTAAATATCTTCCTAAGTGGATTATTTATGCTAAAATGTTTATCTACCAGGTTCAAGAATACTCTCCCGATGTTGATGTTAGATAGTTGGCAGTAGGGAGGATTGAACCATATTATTTTTCGGCCTCTATTCCTGGATTTATTTTTATTTTCTTTCTTGGTATATTTGAGTTTTTCATTATATCCGCTTTTCTCTAGCGCTCCATTGTATAAATGCTTATTTGCTTCAAAAATGTCTCTGTTAGCCGAAAGCTTATTTATTCTAGTATTAATTGTTTTAGGTATTTGTTTAATTATGCAGTTCGGGTGGTTAGATCTAGTGTTGATATAAGATGGTGTGTGATTATCTTTATTGAAGGGTTTGTATGTCCCCTTTCCTAAGTCTAAGGTAATATCTAGATAGTTTACTTCTTTACAATTTGGGGTTATATCTATTTTAAATCCAAGGTATTTGAATGCTCTTATTAATTTTTTATGTATTTTGGATACCAGGGGGCCGTCACTATTGGGGATAACAATTAGTCCATCATCCCTATATAACCCCACTAAATTAGGCTCTACAATTCTGCTAATAGTGTACATTATAAAAATGCCCACCAGATCGGCAATCTGGGCTGAGTCAAAAGCACCCATCGGGACATCAAATTTGTTGTTGTTCAATTTAATCCATGTTTCTCGATTGTTTATAAGGATGGATTTGCGACAGGCCATAATTAATCTTACCTGCTCATCGGATATATCCACGAAATTCCCAGCATAGTTAATGCTGTTCGTAAGTAATTCCTTGGAAATCGAGGGGTAAAAATCCATAATATCGAATTGTATAAAGCAGGCATTCCTCTTATTTTCAATTGATTTAAACCATTCGATAGTATCCGCCGAGTCCTTCCAAAGATTAAATTTGGTAGCTTCTAGAGTTACATTAATAATATTTCGTAGAATCTCCCTAGATACATGGCCGAGTTCCGATTTCGTAGAGTTGATTATTCTCGCTTGTTTCTTAATGTGGAAATTTTTCTTATGGTCCTTGATGAGTATGTATGCGTTTCTCTTATCAATTTTTCCCACTCTATCCTCGATATTCAGTTTGGATGCAAATTCCTTGGTATCCTCATTGATTATTTTTTCAGTGTCGTGGGTATCCTTTCTGTAATTATTACAGATTTTTTCCAGAATAGTTTTCCTATATTCGGATGGGCACATCTTGTAAATATTCGCTGACTTATCAGCCTTCACCCAAACTTTGTTCGACTTCTTTATCTCTGCGATGTCATTCTTCAGAGTGGACTGAAATTTGTTTGAATACCTTCGGAACTTAATTCTTTTGACTAGGTCAAACAAATCATTCTCGAACGGCCTTAACGCCTCAATGGGTTTGCAGGTATTCTGTGATCTGAAGTTAAAGGTTTCTTTGTGATCAGATTCCTCGTCCTTCAAATAAAAATACGCTTTCCATCTCAGTAAATCTATAAAAGATGTATCAAATTGGTTGCTACTACTACCATCTATGATTGTATTGGAACTGTGGTAGGGAAATTCAATTTTCTATCAGTCTCAAAAATGTAATTGTCTGAGTGATGCTTGAAAAAACCGAACGGTTGAAATAAATTATTGCATCGACAATTATGTGATTTCGTGTTATTATATTTTATTATTGCTCTGTTTACTACATTGAGCTCTCATACCCGGATTTCCTCCTGGAATTATTCCACTATAACACAAATAATTGGCTCCACTCCGTGTTGAGCTCTCTCAGGATTTCTAGTATCGGAATTACTTCAATTTTGAACTGAGGATGGAAAAATTCACACCATTGTATTCGCTGAAAAATATACCTTATCCCAGCTTGCATAGCTTCATTTTGGATCTTATGGACAGAATAACGGACTTTACCAACAGACTGAGATGGAAAGCGTATTTTTATTTGAAGGACGAGGAATCTGATCACAAAGAAACCTTTAACTTCAGATCACAGAATACCTGCAAACCCATTGAGGCGTTAAGGCCGTTCGAGAATGATTTGTTTGACCTAGTCAAAAGAATTAAGTTCCGAAGGTATTCAAACAAATTTCAGTCCACTCTGAAGAATGACATCGCAGAGATAAAGAAGTCGAACAAAGTTTGGGTGAAGGCTGATAAGTCAGCGAATATTTACAAGATGTGCCCATCCGAATATAGGAAAACTATTCTGGAAAAAATCTGTAATAATTACAGAAAGGATACCCACGACACTGAAAAAATAATCAATGAGGATACCAAGGAATTTGCATCCAAACTGAATATCGAGGATAGAGTGGGAAAAATTGATAAGAGAAACGCATACATACTCATCAAGGACCATAAGAAAAATTTCCACATTAAGAAACAAGCGAGAATAATCAACTCTACGAAATCGGAACTCGGCCATGTATCTAGGGAGATTCTACGAAATATTATTAATGTAACTCTAGAAGCTACCAAATTTAATCTTTGGAAGGACTCGGCGGATACTATCGAATGGTTTAAATCAATTGAAAATAAGAGGAATGCCTGCTTTATACAATTCGATATTATGGATTTTTACCCCTCGATTTCCAAGGAATTACTTACGAACAGCATTAACTATGCTGGGAATTTCGTGGATATATCCGATGAGCAGGTAAGATTAATTATGGCCTGTCGCAAATCCATCCTTATAAACAATCGAGAAACATGGATTAAATTGAACAACAACAAATTTGATGTCCCGATGGGTGCTTTTGACTCAGCCCAGATTGCCGATCTGGTGGGCATTTTTATAATGTACACTATTAGCAGAATTGTAGAGCCTAATTTAGTGGGGTTATATAGGGATGATGGACTAATTGTTATCCCCAATAGTGACGGCCCCCTGGTATCCAAAATACATAAAAAATTAATAAGAGCATTCAAATACCTTGGATTTAAAATAGATATAACCCCAAATTGTAAAGAAGTAAACTATCTAGATATTACCTTAGACTTAGGAAAGGGGACATACAAACCCTTCAATAAAGATAATCACACACCATCTTATATCAACACTAGATCTAACCACCCGAACTGCATAATTAAACAAATACCTAAAACAATTAATACTAGAATAAATAAGCTTTCGGCTAACAGAGACATTTTTGAAGCAAATAAGCATTTATACAATGGAGCGCTAGAGAAAAGCGGATATAATGAAAAACTCAAATATACCAAGAAAGAAAATAAAAATAAATCCAGGAATAGAGGCCGAAAAATAATATGGTTCAATCCTCCCTACTGCCAACTATCTAACATCAACATCGGGAGAGTATTCTTGAACCTGGTAGATAAACATTTTAGCATAAATAATCCACTTAGGAAGATATTTAATAGAAAAACCATTAAAATCAGCTACTCTTGCACCAAGAACATGGACAGAATTATCAGCACCCATAATCGTAAATTACTTAACAATCCTAGTAAGAATAAGGTCACAGTAAATAAATGTAATTGTCAAGTGAAAAATAACTGCCCACTGGACGGTAACTGTAAAGTTGAGTGTGTGGTCTATAAGGCCACTATTCATCCGGAAGATAACAACAGGGATAAAAAGGTTTACATCGGCATCTCCGCGGGAAACTGGAAACAACGTTTTTATGACCACAAACACTCTTTCAATAACCCAGAACTCAAGAGCAAAACGGAGTTAGCTAAACAATGGTGGCATCTGAAAAATGAGAACAGGTCCCCGGTGATTTCGTGGTCAATCTTATGTTTTTCGAATATTCCAGATGGATTTAGACAAAGATGCAACTTATGTCTAGAAGAAAAAATAAGAATCCTAAAATATGATCGAAATAACCTCTTGAATAAACGAGATGAACTTATGGCTAAGTGCAGACATAAATATAAATTTAAAATAATCAACGACTAGTAATCCGATGGACCTCTAGACTTATAACGGTGAAGATACCAAATTAAATAACATTATTTAAGGTAACCCCCCCCCCCACCACCAACATAATAGTTATAATAATATCTGCTATAGACACAGAATTGCCGACTTGGTGATATATAGTATTTGTGTGTATGCGTATATAATGGTATTTTGAAATATTTATTTATTCAGATTATTTACTTAAAATAAGATAGTGTTTTTAAAAAAATTCTGCGGTTATTGAATTAATATAAGTATAAATGCCAAATATTACCACTAGACATTATTAGACTTGAATTG
>OY744519.1:183077218-183084718 GCA_963556195.1 Sepiola atlantica
GAAAATATGCTGCCTAAATGCACACACTATATATATATATATATATATATATATATATATATATATATATATATATATATATATATATATCTTATCTTTCTCTCTCTCTCTCTCTCTCTCTCTCTCTCTCTATATATATATATATATATATATATATATATATATATATATATATATATATATAATGAAAAATTACCCTTAGGAACATTATAGATATTGAATAACAATTTAGACATTTTTTGTGTTTTACTTTTTCTTAATAAATTATTTATTTATTTTAAAGACGTGAGATCTTTCGACGTAAAAACTTTTACTCAATCTTGTACGCGCAATATTGTCCTTTCGAAGTATAGATCCGTTCTGATAGAATCGACGGTTGGAGTTTGAATGTCGGTGTGTGTCACGTATTGAATTACAATTAAGACATTTTTTGACAGCCAAATCGACAATATTTTTAAAATGTGAATTATAAAAAAATGTTCTCATGACAGGCGACCACGTGACACACACTGATACTCAAATTACAACCGTCGATTCCATCAGAACGGACTCCTATCATCGCAATTAAAATATTTTTAAAAGGATTTTTTTTAAAACAGAAGGAAAAATGTTAATACTTTTTATAATGACGTTTTTCACGTCGAAAGATCTCAAGTTTTTAAAGTAAATAAATAATTTATGAAAAAAAAATGAAACACATTTTTTGTCATGCTTTCAAAAAATTATATATATATATATATATATATATATATATATATATATATATATATATATATATATAAGGAAATCGTAGTTTGCTTGAAGCATTGCTGGTAAACAAGTAAGCATGAAGGTGAGAATTCCGAGGCAGGAGCAATGCAATGTTGAAAACCGGAAGATGGAATATTGGATACACAAAAATAAATGATAGGACAATGTATCAGTGTATAAATCTCGGATCAATTTATTTATATTTCAAAAAAATTTAAAATATAAAGACATTAAATTGTAAAATGGTAAATATTTAAATGTCCAGAATGGTAGGAACTTTAATCATTTCGAGAATAACAACCCCCTTTTTTTTAAAGAAAACAAAAAAGGACTCCTTTACAAGATCTCCTATCTTTGCTCACAGTTAGTAAAACTCCTACTCCCCACCTGTCTGCACATGTCAGTAGCTCTGACCAAGTGGTAAATAAATTGAACTTTCTTCAACCCCAACAGCTACGCCTCAAAAATTACATTTTAGCCTTAGCGTTTCCTCCCTTTACAATTCCATACCCGACACCCCGCTATCAACCTCATCACCAACCACATCTCTTCTATTAACCTCGACTGTTTCGGGATTACCCCGACAGATGTACACCAACTCCTACGAATCATTATCGACAATACCTATTTTATGTTCCAGAAAAACATATACAAACCAGTCTCTGGCTTACCCATGAGCTCCAGTCTTTCCTGCCTCCTAGTAATCTCTTACATGAACCAACTTGAGCAACAGGCTCTAGGCACCTGCAACTCCTACATATTCTTCACGAGATACATTAATGATATTTGTATCCTCACATCATCTCGTGAGGAAGCCACCGCTATGTTTAACACATTCAAAAATACTGACCCATGCCTACAGTTCCCTATCGAACAATCCAACACCTCGAGCTCACTCTCACTCCTAGACTTCAATCTTAGCATCAGTGAGGATGGATCCATACACACTACCTTTTACAGAATACTTATCTGCAGAAAACTTTTCATCCACTTTAAATCCGCCTTACCCCTTAAAACAAAACTAGGTTATGTACACACACAGATCACCCGTATACAAAGTAAATGCTTCTCTACTACTGATCACACACTAAAGTATTTCACCAGACCCTCCTAACCAACGGCGTCCCCTCTCTATCACAGCCAGCCTCAGTAACACCAAAAGACGCAGACACCACACCCTTACCAACACCTGCTTCCTTAAACTCCCTTTCTTTAGCGATAGAATTACATCCGCGATCCGCAAAGAAATACGTAGCGAGAATCTTGACATTCAACTCACCCACATAGATACTACCCTCCCACAGCACTTAACTAAAAAAACATAGTAACCCCCCCCCCTGAACCCTGCTCTTTAGTCAATTGCTCCATTTACAACCTTAGGCTCTGCCTTCGCACTCATGCAGTTTACAGCCTGCAATGTGCTAAGTGCAAGAATTTCTATATCGGTAGAATTGTCAGGATTCTGCACCAGCGCATCAAGGAACACTTGAACATTTGCATTTCGTCTTTCCACAAATACATCTTATCATGTGACAATACACAACGTATTATCCACGTCCGTATATTTGCCTCAGTTAGAAATATCGGTAACTTAAGGATATCTGAGGCCATTTTGATCTCTAAACACATACCATCTTTAAATAACAGAGCCGAACTTTGCTCCTCTTTCATTCTTTAACCCCACTCCTCCTCCTCCTACCATTATCCCACCTTCACTCACTTCGGGCACCTTATACTCCTGGCTCCTTTGTCTCTGCCCGATCCCAATTATCCCAACAATCTATCTGCCGAACCCCACTAGATCTCGCCTCTCCGGGCTCTTATTTTCCTTATTTTCCTTGTTTTCTTCATATCCTTTCACTCAGGCACCCTTTCGGTCTATGTCTCTCCCTTAACCCACGCCTATATTCCCCTACGTATATTTCCTTGTGCACCTTTCTTGTTATACACTTACCCACAACTTCTACAACTTCCTATTCACAGACTAAGCCATCCACACTAAGATCATTATGACACAGTTTCCATATATTATACTTACACTTTATTAGTTTCGTTCAATAATAATGTAATAACTTTGTAATTAAATGTTGTTTTTAATTATATATAAATCTTTCCTCCTTCCTTTCTCTATTTAACAACTTTCTGTTCCCACACTATATGTCTTTAAGTGAAATGGAATAAGAAGGAATTGGATAGACTAATTCTATCTGATCATGCATTAATTAACTCTTACATAATTATCTCCCTTTGCCCGTCACTAACTTCGAGCTGATCTCTTAACTACCCTTCTCACCATCTGTTGATTCGAACCTATATTTACAATAGTAACACAAACCTAAATATTAAATAAATAAATAAAATTAATAAAATTAAAAATAACTAAATATTAATATTTAAACAATTAACTAAATTAATTAATCTTTATAATTTGTAACATAACTTAACGATTGCATTTCATCTTTATTTTTCTTCTCCCTGTCACAATTTTCTGCGAGCCTTCTCTCTATCTTTCTGCAAATTTCATGTTTTGAATAGCGGCGTCCATCTTGGTTTTTCTGATCTGACCCGTCCGGTCCAATTTTTTGTTTTCTTGTTGTTGTTACTCTCGAAATGTTTAAAGTTTTTACCATTCCGGATCTTTAAATATCTAGCAGTAAATCCCCATTTTACAATTTTATGTCTTTATATTTTAATTTTTTTGAAATATAAATAAATTGATTCTAGATTTATACACTGATACATTGTCCTATCATTTATTTTTGTTCATCCATTATTCCACCTTCCAGTTTTCAACATTGCATTGCTTCTGGCTCGAATTTCTCACTTTCATACTATATATATATATATATATATATATATATATATATATTACAGAAGATCATAACAACATCGGTACCGTCGGTTTCAAATCAGAACAAAGGAGACCTATAGTTGGTCTCGTATGCTTAACTCTGTCTAATTATTGTAGAACCTACAATCGAGCACTTTTTTCCAACTAATTTATAATACATGCTATATATATATATATATATATATATATATATATATATATGTGTGTGTGTGTGTGTGTGTGTGTGTGTGTGTGTGTGTGTGTGTGTGTGTGTGTAAAGGAGTAAGGCTACCAACATTTGTAGAATGTTTTTTTTCAACATTTATTTATTATTTTGTTATTTTATCATTTTATGATTTTATATAACGCGTTTCAAGCGGTGGTCCGCTTTCAAATGGATTTACATATCTGATGAAAGCGGACCACCGCTTGAAACGCGTTATATAAAATTATAAAATGATAAAATAACAAAATAATAAATAAATGTTGAAAAAAACATTTTACAAATGTTGGTAGCCTTACTCCTTTACATATAACCATATATATATATATATATATATATATATATGGTTATTCTTTAATACATGATTCCTTTGTCCCTACATTTTATTTTATTTAAAATTCTCTGGCGTCCACATTTCGTGGTTCATTCATTCATATTTTTTTGTTTCTTCCTCTTATACTCTCTCCCTCTCCTCTCCTCTCCCTCTCTCTCTCTCTCTCTCTCTCTCTCTCTCTCTCTCTCTCTCTCTCTATCTATATATATATATATATATATATATATATATATATATATATATTTATATATATATATATATATATTAGTACTTCATGTATCCACATAAAATCTTATAAGGAGATATAATTTTTTATGTATCAGTTTTCAGTATGTATATATAAAGTCAAATTCTTTGACTAAGATAGTATCCTAGCTAGACAAATACCTCAGTTACATAGATGAAAGGTCAAGTAAATATGTTATAGTTCTGTATCTTTCCTGTTATCTTTACAATATATATATATATATATATATATATATATATATATATATATATATATATATATATATATATATATATTGTAAAGATAACAGAGTGCTACTGATTGATCATACGTTTTTCAATTTTCTAATGATTTTTTTGTGTCGAAATAAAAAAAATGTATGTTACATATGTATCACTAACGCTTTCGATTCTTTGTCGAATCATCTTCAGGTGACGAAATTTAATGAACAAAAAAGCCGGAGAAAAGGGAGAGAATTTCAAGAAGCAGCCGAGAACACGCATGTGAAGTCAGTTAAACGGCTCTCTCTATCTCTCTCTCTCTCTCTCTCTCTCTCTCTCTATATATATATATATATATATATATATATATATATATATATATATATATATATATATATATATATATATATATATATAGCAATGGGGTCGCCTGTGTGTAACCCAACCCTAAATCCGATATTACTATTTTTATTCTTATGTTTTAATTTTTATTTTATTGTGTTTTTTTCGAGTTAATTCCGAGCTACTGCGGGGTCTGCAATGATTGATTTTTGTCTCCACTCTGCACGACCACAGGATTGGTACGATTGAGGGCCGGTTTTACAGAGATCATTGTGCAGGTGCAGGGCCTCTGCCTATCTCATCACCAGCCTGCCTCTCGGTCGCTTTCTGTCGACTTCTAATGTAAAAGCAAGTTTCGCGACGGTGTCGTCGGCCCCCAGCACATGTCCAAACAACCTGAGCCGCCATTTGTTCATCTTGACCTCGATCGGAGCGATGTCGTAGCGGTTTCGGATGTCGTCATTGCAGATGTAGTCGAGCAGTGTTTTAGTGTCTTAATATTATGATATTTGCATGTTTTAATTTATTGTAATTTCGGTTTTCAAGTTATAAATAAAATAAAATAAAACTACGTTTTTGCTGTTCATTGATGCCCGACGCGAATGCAAACCCCAAGATATTATAATAACACCTCATTATTATGAATATCACCGTTTGATTCCGCATTAAATTTTACGCGGCGAGAAAAGTTGTGTTTGGTCGTCGTGTAGGGCTTTGTTTTTAATTGCATCCCGGACAGACAGAGAAACTGACAGAGAGACAGAAAGTCAGCGGGACAACACACACACACACACACACACACACACACACACACACACACACACACTTATCTATCTATTTATCTATCTATCTCCTCTCTCTCTCTCTTCTCTCTCTCTCTCTCTCTCTCTATATATATATATATATATATATATATTTATTTATTTAGAGAGAGAGAGAAATAGGGAGAGAGAGAGAGAGAGAGAGAGAGAGAGAGAGAGAGAGAGAGAGAGAGAGTCAATGGTAAGAGAGCCTGCGCATGGAGTCTACACTGAAACAATGGTTGCGCAATCACAACTTCACCTCTTCTGAGCTGACATTTCTTGTGTTTAGTGGAAAGGAGAACTCCAACATGACTGAAAACAATGCCGGGATAAGCAGAGAGAGATAGAGAGAGAGGGGGGAGGTCAGACAGACAGAGACTGGTGTAATTTCGAAGTTTTCCTTGTCCTCGACTATACTCGGCCTTCTGGCTAGGAGCAAACTATAGTATCTGTTCTCATAGTACACTTCATTTGTTTGTCCTCGATTAGTGAAAACATCAAAGTCGGTTTATAATGTGGGGGAAATTCAACTCCCCAAAAAGGGACACTCTGAGACGAAACTAATAAAATATTATTTTCGTCTCAGAGTGTCCCTTTTGGGGGAGTTGGATTTCCCCCACATTATAAACCGACTTTGTGTCTAACTCTGCCCTCGTGGAGAGGGGGGGGGGGGGCAAGTAAATAGTGACTAGTTGCACAACCAAGGTTTGAGAGTCTTGTCTACCCTACTATTTAATCCATAGCTGGAGGGAGGATTTATAGATTCGTATCTTACCGAAGAGTATTAGTGAAAGTGTTGTAATAACCCCGACAGAACTCGAACCCGGTACATATAGACTTACTTTAGTTTGTCAGCGTATTATTATTATTATTATTATTATTATTATTATTATTATTATTATTATTATTATTATTATTATTATTATTATTCATTCCCGTAAACCTAATACTATTATACCTTTACACACTCATTCAAATTCTTCTATTTTTTCTTCTTTCCTTTCCTTTCTTTTCTTCTTTCTTCCACGCATCTCTGTTTTGCTCTTCTCTTCATCCGTCTCTCCATCTCTGTTGTCTATCTCCGCATCACTTCTTCTTCTTCTTCTTCTTCTTCTTCTTCTTCTTCTTCTTCTTCTTCTTCTTCTTCTTCTTCTTCAGTTCCTCCTGGGTAATGGTGATGGTGGTGGCCACACCGTTAATATTTCGCGTGTGCGTAGACCTCATTGTCGCATGCCTTCCCGACCGACCGACCGACCGAGCGAACGAGCGACCCGCCACCTCCTTTTTGCAAACTACCTACATACACACCTACCTACCAACCTACCCCCTCTCTCTCTCCATCTCTCTCCCTCTCTCTCTCTCTCCCTCTCTCTCCAAGAACATTTATCTACCTTCGACCCCTACACCCCCACTCCCACCCGTCGCAACTCTGCTTTCATTCAGCTGCTACATCTCGATGTGAACTGTACTTATTTACTAGCGAAAGGCTGTGGCGTTCTCACTCAAGAGAACCTCTCCTTCTCTCTCTCTCTCCTTCCACGAGAACTTCGCCGAGCCAACCACGAAGAGATTGGGACTCTACCAAATTCTCATAGCCAACCCAGCAAAATTGATCATCGATATAGAGATATAGATCTTCATATACGTATATATAAAACTGTTGCTGGTGTTTTTTTTCTATCGACTGCACTCTCGTCATTATTACATCTTCCGTTGTCTGTTTCCATTTGCGTCGTCTTTCATTACGAACCACGACCAAACAATCGGCTTT
>OY744519.1:183089718-183174718 GCA_963556195.1 Sepiola atlantica
TCAAGCGATTAGCAATAAACTAATCCTTTCTCAAAGCGAGAAGGTAAAGCCTGGGAAGGTGGACCTCCTAGAACTGTCCAGAGCCATATCCCAGCCCGACAGATTCAAGATCATTACTTACTAAAAAATGGCCCCGAGTGTCGGACGGAGTGTCGAGGACGTATCATCAACTTATATGAATAAAACTTACACAGGCTGTGCCAGCTAGGGTGTTGTTTGGTTATTAAATTAATTGAATAAACTTATAACATACTTCAAAAAAAAGTTAATACAAAAAGTTACGTTTGTATGTGAATTACGACAAATAGACGATATATTGTCTGCCAATTTTATCATGCCGATTTTATTTTCTCTAAATTTTTATATATCTATCTCAGTTGTTCATATTTATTTATATCTACTAGCAAATATATGCTCTCTCCGGTCGCATATTTTTGCTTGTTGTTTTATTTAAGCCCCCCCCCTCTCTCTCTCTCTCTCTCTCTCTCTCTCTCTTTCTTGAAATAGAATTTTCTGTGCGTTTGAATAATCAGAGTGCGGGTTGTTCTATCAATCTAATTTATTTACGAAACTCAATTATATAGATAAAAAAACAATGTCTTTAATTAATTCTATTTATAATCTTTATTAAGATTATTATCGAGGAAAATATTTTAAATACATCTGGAAATCTGAAAAAAAACAATCATGAGTGTATATTTGTGAATATTAATTTATTTGAAGCTTTAAAACAAATTAATTATGTAAATTTAAAAGACGCTTGATGTTTGCGAGAGTTTTTGAATGGGTATATATAGGAGCTGATAAGTAGACATAAAAAGAGAGCGATCAAAACTAATAATATAGTTTCGGCTTCAGACAGAAAGACAGACATTATAATTAGATTAGATATATCGATCTATTTTAGTATATTAACACATATTGATATATCCTATGTTTACTTTAAAATATACGAGGCCTGTCTAAAAGTTATCCAACCTTAGGCCAGAAAAATATTTAAAATACCCTTCAAAGTAGGTCCTTTGGCTTGCACACACTTAGCCCACCGATCCACCCACTGTCGGAAACACATCTGGAAGTCTTCCGAGCAGTTTGGGGCCTGCCAGAATGCTGATGACGACTGTGAGCCAGAAACACGTGTCCATGGATTACTTTTATATACGTATAAATTTATATATATATATATATATATATATATATATATATATATATATATATATGTGTGTGTGTGTGTGTGTGTTTGTGTGTGCGTGTGTTCGTGTGTATGTGTGTATGTGTGTGTGTGCTTCAGGTTTCTAATCTCGCTAGAATCAGCCACACTGATGAGCCATAAAACGGCGAAAACCCCGTATATATATATATATATATATATATATATATATATATATATATATATATATATATATACAATTATTTATACACGTATATTATTTTCAAATTTACCCATATACACATGTGTTTTATGCCAAACATGCAATAATCAGTATGGGAGAAGACAATCCCTGATGGTCGCACGGTTCGAACCCCGATACGAAAGTCATTTTTGACTCAGTAGTCGGAGCGCTAATCGTTTCGGCCAACACGTATTGTACTGGAAATGGGGTAGTTGATAAACATCTAAATGCCAAATTCAGCGGGCATATTAGCAAGCTGGCAAACAGAACTCAACAGGCGCGACCTAGAGTATTACAATTCGCTATAAATGAGTGCTTGTCGTCAACCTACTTTAAGTGCTCAATCTAGCGATAGCTTTGAATAATTATTCATAAATTAATATTATTTTCAAATTAACCCATATACACATGTGTTTCATGCCAAACATGCAATCATCAGTATGTGGAGAGACAATCCCTACAGTTCATATGTACAGGGTGGGCCAAAATAAGGGTCCTATCTTTAAATTTGAATAACTTGAATTTGAATAACTTCCACAAAATAAAAGTTAAACTCACCAAACTTTATGTGTGTGTAGACTGACCCTTCCGAGATTTTTTGAAATAAACAAAACAAATTTTAGCCGAAAAACACTTCTTAAAACTTACAAAAACTAAAGTATTGTTTTTTACACTGTTTTGAGTTTTTTAAGCAAAAATAATGTTTTCTAAATGAGGGTACGTTCCTTAGGGCTAATACGGCTCATGCTTGCTTCGGAAGGGGTCCTTTACTTATTCTAAAAAAAAAATTAAAAAAATCAATAAATAAAAAAGTTATGAATTTTTAAAAATAGGACCCTTATTTTTGCCCACCCTGTATTTATAAAATTATCTTGAAAACAATATTTTTTCAAAAGTGTTTAATACTATTTAGAGTTTTATAAATATTTATTATGTAAACATTTATTTGGCTTATCCAACTGAAGTCGTGTTTCAGTGATAACACCTCATCGGAGCTCAAAAATAATTACGAAAATAAATTCAGACGATAGGTAGATCTAATCTATTTTTTAATCTATTTTTATTTTACTTATTATATTATGAATTGAACAAAATTATTATGAAGGTATAACTAATTTTGTTAAAGTAATGCTTTAATCTGTTAATGTGATGTTTTAGGATTAATGGAGAGTTTATTTCATCTGTCTCTATTCCATATATTTATTGTATGATATTAAGTGAAATTCAAATAACCGGTTCATGTACGTTTTCAGCGTTCTAAATCTTATTTAAAGATACTGGAAAGAGAATTTGGGACGTTGAAAACGTAAATACGAAAACAGCATCCCAAATTCGCGATTCAGTAGATGGAAATATAATTTGGGACGCTGGAAACGTACATACGACAACAGCATCCCAAATTCGCGTTTCAGTAGTAGGGGAAGGTAATTTGAAACGCCCAAAACGTAAACAACGGAAGTAGAAGATGTAAAAGTAAGTGGCTAAGCCAAGAAAAATAATTATGTATTAAAATGTCGAACGATCTGTACTTGAAGTTATTATCCTAACCGCAATAGAATTATAGTGAAGTATTTGTAGTATTTTTTACCGTAAAATATAGAATTTTGTTCCACCTCGAATGTAATTAATTTAAAAAGAAATGACGTATTAAATGTTAAGAAGTAACTTATTCCAAGCAGGTAATTAACAGTTAACAAGTAATATGTTCAATTCTTTCCTATAAATTGATTTAGAAAACACAGCATCTGTTTATAATTATTTTTTTAGCAAATGAACGCATACGGTACATTTTTACGAGTAAACGCTTATTAAAATTTTGTATTAAGGATGATGTAAGTATATGAAGTATGTATCTGTATTATAGAGAACAGCATTACGGCAAGATGGTTTTTTTAGTGAGAAATTGTTATATAAATATACAATTGTTATATTAATAAACAAAATGGATGGAATAATGAGGGATGGAATAATAAGAGAAAATGCTTTAATAAAAAAACAAGGTATGTGTGAGAATATGAAAAACAATATTTTATATTGTATACTTCAGATCGATTCTTATAAGATTGAACTTCTAAAGCGAAATGATGCCGAGTATTCAATATTAAAACCGTTAAAGAGTTATTTTAAAAATTGTGATAGAACTATAAATATGGAAATGACTTGCGGCTTTACAAACCCCATTTAAGGATTTCTTTTCGTAATTTCGTAATTATTTTGACTAAGTTTGCCTTGATTTGTGAAGAGCTTATTCAGGGAGTCTTTTTGATATGCATCCTAGTTTTTTCTGGAAATTTGACTTTTTGTATTATTATTTTTTTTTTAGTTTCAAGTTTTGGCTTGTATTACCTCCATATCGCCATTAACGATTCTGATACTTTTTATCCGAAGGCGTTTTTACATAGATTTTTTTTACATAGATTTTTTTTACATAGATTTTTTTTACATAGATTTTTTTTACATAGATTTTTTTTACATAGATTTTTTTTACATAGATTTTTTTACATAGATTTTTTTTACATAGATTTTTTTTACATAGATTTTTTTTACATAGATTTTTACCGGGATGTTGTGTGATTTTCACCTGGACATTTGCGTCTGAGTACAGGGGATGTTCTATATGATAACTTGAATTTTGTTAAAGTATGCTCTGAGTTTTTTCTCCAGAAACATATACAGATCAGTCCGGTAGTGGCTTTGTTGTTATCGGGCTGAGGTATGGTTCTGTCTAGTGCTAGGAAGTTCATCCTCCCAGGCTTTACCTTTTTCTCTAAGAAAGGGGTTAGTTTATTGCTAATCACCTGAGGCGCCCCTATCTGGGAATGCCGACGGGGCAGCTCAGGCATTATTTGTGCGCCAGAGTCGCTTATCCTCGTGCGCTGGCTTCTCCAAACCACAACTGACCTTCTGTCTAACGTCCTGGCAGGGAGGTCAAATATATGTGTAAGATTTTGTTTGCTCCAAAATTGATATTAAATCACAATATGGTATAACTGATCTATCATATATATATATATATATATATATATATATATATATATATATATATATATATATATATATAATATTTTTTGAAAAATCATAACAATATGTATTATTAGAATAAATAAAATTTATTTTCATCTAAGCTTTCAAAAATTAATTTTTTTCTTGTAAAAGCAATGTCTTTATTGATATATATATATATATATATATATATATATATATATATATATATAATATTTTTTGAAAAAACATAACAATATGTATTATTAAAATAAATAAAATTTATTTTCATCTAAGCTTTCAAAAATTTTTTTTTTCTTGTAAAAGCAATGTCTTTATTTATATATATATATATATATATATATATATATATATATATATATATATATATATATATATATATATATATTAAATAATCGAAAAAAGGGTTAATATACTGTAAAGAAAAAAAAAAGTATTTAGTTTCAGTATTAAAATATTTAAAAAGGGGTTGATGTGCCGTAAAACAGGTAAACGTAAATATTTTTTTAGTTCGATTCTTTTCTTTGCGATGGAACCAATTTTTATTCCGGTTTTTCCATATCCTTGACTTTTTAAAAGGTATGCATGTAATGTATGTATGTTGTTGGTGGTCGTGTTAAACGAGTTGCACTTCTGCGCATAGCTCACGAAGATTGTGCCTCAGGAATGTCTCGCCTGCATGAAGTCCTCCATTGTTGGTCGCAGCTATTCGCTAACCTGCAGAGTTGCAGGTGTTTACCCTCTGATATCGATGAACAGCAAGGTTCAGCAGTTGCATGCGAAGTCAAGGAAGGTTTGGCCCAGTCAAAGTCAAAGGAATGGCAGAGAAGTAACATCGCTGCTTTCACTCCATTTATTTGCGGTTTCGCATCTGACACGCCTTTTCTTGCTACACGGAGAGGCAGAGACGACCAGAGGATGACGGATTCTGATGCCGACTACTCTTTGATTTTCACCAGAGCCCTGTTAGCCGAGTAGCTCTGACACAGTTACATTGGCCCCTTTCCTATAATGGTGAGGAAGGGTTGGGCTTTAGGGGTTGCTGATGCGGTTTCTGTTGCGCAGATGTCTTTTTGAATTTGTGTTTTCATTGAGTCTGCTATTTTTAGCGCAGTTAAGTACTCTTTGTTTGCTCGTTAAATATTCGCTGGAATTGCAAGATATTCTGTAATCTACTGATTTAGTAATTTGCTTGAAAACTGTTGATGGATGGTTTGAGTATTTTTTTAAATGTATAATAGAGTGTTATGGGTGTTTATGTGGTTTCTATGTCTCGTTGTTTAGGTGTAAAGTTACATCCAGGAAATTTACTTCTTTTAAGTTTATTTTTATTTCTGTATTGAAGGCTGGATTTTTTTAGAGTTTAGGTTATTTATTTTCTTTTGTTGTCTGTTAGTCGGGTGGATTGGACACTACTATGCTGCCACCTACCACAGAGAGGAAGGGTTAGACTTTAGGGGAGCGTTGTTGCTGGTGTTGTTGTTGTTGTTGTTGGTGGTGGTGGTGGTAATGATGTATCATTTCTGCTCCTTTGCCAATCTATATTTAATAATTTCTCACCATTATCTCTCATTTGCGCACTAATTCTCTTGGGTAAGGTATGAACCCCTAAATCCCCCCCAGCTATAGGTAAAATAGCAAATTGTTTTTGAAGAATCGTATACAATGAATCGTCTATAATTGGGACTTTTTTCGACATTAAATAACGAAAAAAAAAGGTTGATTTTTTATATACTAAGGATTCACCACTTACCAAGGCCAAAAGCCACTCGTGGATAAGGATTAGTGGGATTTTTAATTGGGTAATTATTGAGAACTATGATTTATCCACAGGACGATATGGCAGATATTTGTTGACATTCGGCATGAAAACAATCATGTTGTAGTCTGTAGAGAAACATTCCCGCGATAACGTGTTCATAGAAGTGATATGCTGTGAAATAGACATACCACATATCCATTATTCATACGCATGCGCGGACCAACATCCACATATAAACACACACACGCCCCTCCTCTAGGTCATTATGCCTAAATTTCCTCGAAATAATCAGTCAAAAGTAATAAAACCCCAGTGTCGATTTGAAGATCTAGATCGACGATCCAAATGAATAAATGCGAACGTTATTTTTTTATTTATCACACCGACATTGTCATCAAAACGACTTACTGTTATTTAAATCAATAATACAACATAATATTTTGAAATACTCTGTATATAGTAGAGACGAAAGGCCCAAATATAGCTAACTAAATTTATGTTTAGTATTAATCATTTGTAATTTTATTGTCCTATTTTTGCTATATATGCAATAGTTTTGTCGATATCAACAGTAATTAATTAAACGAAAATAGGATAGATTATTAAAGCCTTTCTTAAAAGGGATGTAATTTAAATTAAACTGACGTCGCACGAGAAAGAAATATATACTGACGAGACATAAGCAAGAAAAATTCATAGAAAGGGAGAGGATGACTGACTGCTTTCGCCCTCTCTCTCTCTCTCTTTCTCTCTTTCTCTCTCGCTCTCTCTCTCTCTCTCTCTCTCTCTCTCTTGCGCCTCTCGCCTTTCCGTTAGCGACGCCAGATTTTCTTTTCTATTGTTTAAGGATTCAATGATTGTTTTGATCACGTGCTCAAACTTTTCGCATTTGTGTTTGAATGTGCGTTGTCAGCCGTCTATAAATTGAAAGTTTAAAAAAGAGCACCACACACACCATCGCTCAGGCGAATTGATTTCTTTTTTATGGTCCTAGTTAAAAGATAAATAAAGTTGAATTAAAATTACCAAAATGTTATTATCTATTTATATGAATACATGCTAAAGTTTTTGTCTTTTATTATTTAAAATTTTCGTTTCAAGCGAACTTTACGAAGCGATAGTGAGTTGGCAAAGGTAGCTAGTATATAATAAATTCTTAAACATCAGCATTATTAGGCTCTCCTCTTTTCCACATAGCACGACAAACCAAACCCTAAAAAGTAGTTCAACAAACTACCTTCCATACACATATAATTCTTTAAAAAATACATCTCTACGGTTGAATAGAATAGCCACTCTGAGGAGGTTATACGAACCGAAACCTCGACTTGTCGTGTAAGTCACACACACACACACACACACACACACACACACACACACACATATATATATATATATATATATATATATATATATATATATATACAGGGTGGGCCAAAATAAGGGTCCTATCTTTAAATTTGAATAACTTGAATTTGAATAACTTCCACAAAATAAAAGTTAAACTCACCAAACTTTATGTGTGTGTAGACTGACCCTTCCGAGATTTTTTGAAATAAACAAAACAAATTTTAGCCGAAAAACACTTCTTAAAACTTACAAAAACTAAAGTATTGTTTTTTACACTGTTTTGAGTTTTTTAAGCAAAAATAATGTTTTCTAAATGAGGGTACGTTCCTTAGGGCTAATACGGCTCATGCTTGCTTCGGAAGGGGTCCTTTACTTATTCTAAAAAAAAAAATTTTTTAAAATCAATAAATAAAAAAGTTATGAATTTTTAAAAATAGGACCCTTATTTTTGCCCACCCTGTATATATATATATATATATATATATATATATATATATATATATATATATATATATATATATATATTAAAACATTGCTCCTATAACTAATAGGTGAGGTGAAAATGGTACTATTATTGCCGCTACTACTAGAGCTTCTGAAACGATAACCAATGCAATTATTGGACAGAATTGCAACATAATTGAAAATCAAATCAAAATAAATTCCATAAATCAAATCTCTGCGTTGTTTGGAATTGTTTTAATGCAACAATTATTTTAATCTTTGGTTTGAGGCTATTCAACATGGCGGCAAATGAAACAGTGTTCTGAGCTTAGAACAGAAATCGGTCATTCTATTCAAAAGACTGATCTTCAACTCTATAATAAAGACCAATGTGCATTTATTTTTATATAAATAAATATAAATTTATACCGTCACAAAAAAGTTAGCGAGTAAAATAACATGTTTTTTTCTAGCTCCCGGATGAAACTATTTCAATCGATAAAGAGCAGTGAAAAAGCAAATAGCAAGTCAGACAATCTATGCCACTTGAAATGAATTTGGAAAGAAATCCTCTACTCTAAATTATAAGTTAATGGTTGGTGTTTTTCTTTTATTATTTAGGTCATCAGAAATTATAATTTTTATATGAAAAATTCAATTATTTACGTAATTCTATGAATTTATATGAATATTAGTACGAACACTGGCGAAGCATCAGAAATGGAGATTATGTTCTAATTACTACTGAAACGATAACCAATGCAATTATTAGGCAGAATTGCAACAAACTTGAAAATCAAATCAAAATAAATTCCATAAATCAAATCTCTGCGTTGTTTGGAATTGTTTTAACGCTACAATTATTTTAATATTTGGTTTGAGGCTATTCAACATGGCGGCAAATGAAAAAGAATGTTCTGAGCTTGAACAGAGGTCGGTAATTCTATTTTCTTGCAATTTACAAAAGGTTGTGTAATGTGTACAGAAAATAATTTTGTAGTCCAAAATTGTTTACACGTGGGCTAAATTCATTAAGGAAGTCGACCAGACAGGCTTGCAATGGCGAGCAAAAACTGCACTGCACTGAATTTGGCTGACAGAAGAGTTACAATAGAGGACACTCCTGAAAAACTGGGAATTTCTATTGGGTAGAGCACGCACAAGATTATGTAAGATAACCTCGCCTGTTTCGAAGACGAGTGATCGTTGGATTCCCGAAGTTTTCAAGCGATGATGAAATGAACAACACCGTGAGAAAATAGTTAAACAAGTCCAAAGATTTCTATACTTACAGAATACAAAAACTTGTTTTTTCGATGGTACAACATTTCCTTGAAAAAAAAAATGAAGATTATATTGAGGGACATTTCTAACAACTACTAAAACAATAACGAATTGCAACAAATTTGGAAGAAAATAAACAAAAATAAATTCCATAAATCATATCTTTGTGTCACAACAATTATTCTAATATTTGGTTTGAGGCTATTCAAAATGGTGGCAAGTGAAAGAAAATTTACTAAGCTTGAACAAAAGTCGGTCATTCCATTTTCTTGCGAGGAGAAATGCAAACCATGTGAAATCTACAGAAAATGGTGTGATGTGTACGGAGCACCATATTTTACTCCAAAAATTGTTTACGCATGGGCTAAATTCACCTAGGAATGTAGAAATAGTATCCAGTCTGAATACGATTCACATAAACCCACAATGGCGAGCATAAACTACAATGGGGGATTCAGTTAATGCGCTCAATTTGGCTGACAGTGTAGTTACAACAACTCCTTGTAAAACATTCACAGCAAGAATTCGTCTGCTATCACATCGAAAATGGGATTTCTTTTCTCCCTACATGGCAATTAAAAATAATTAAACAGGAAGACTCTTTGATATACTTATGTATACACCAAAAGTTACGGAAAATTATCGAGTAGAATTTAAACTAAAAATAAAAATCAGCTTTCAAGCCCATTTTACGTATTTAATTTAGAATGGTTACGTCAAAGGCAGAAAAGAATAGATAAGTCAGTCAAATGGGTTCGAGCCAACGTAGAATCGGAAATATACGATAAAACTGCTTTTTAAAATTCTTCTCGATAGGTTTGCGTTATTTTTGGTGTAGATATCTACCTTTGCCTTCTATTTAAGTATATTAAAGAGTTTTCCTGTTAATTTATATTGAACTGCCATATTTCACGTATGCATCTCTTGCAATAAGCACCGCTCATTGTTCTTTTCGTGGTACCCTTGATTATATAATTTCGAAACCCAAGATTTTCTTTGATTTGGGTTATATTACAACGATCGAGCACGTTTGCAATGATGATACTCGAAGGCGCTACGGCATCGCCTCTATTGAGAGCAAAATGAGGGAATGGCGGTTCAAATGGTTTGGACATGTGCTGAAGGCCAATAATGACACCGTCTCAAAACTTGTCTTTGCATTAGAAGTTGCCGGAAAAGTATCGAGATGAAGGCCGATGGTGAGATGGGCAGAAACTCTACACAAATATCTCTGTAAAACTGACCTTCACCCGGACTAAGCCTGTGGTTGTGTCAAGTGGAGACAAAGATCCATCATTACGGACCCCACCGTAGCTCGGGATTAACACATAAGAAAGAGATTAAAAGGATAAAGACGGGTTTTGCCGACCATGATACCCAAACAATCATTTTCGAATACAGAGACGATGCGTTTAAATCCTGCTGTTAACGGCATATTCTCAAAAGAATATGTAGCTATTGCAACCACGTATGCTGCATTTAAAAAAGAGTTTCTCCGCTAAGAATGATGAATTTTTCACATTAATGGGACAAGTAAAAACCAGCTATATTGAAGACATAGAAAGCATGTAATTTATAGGCGTTTAATTAATTTTAATATTTCGAACGGTCTTCCGTCTTTTATCAAAAAAACTGTACTTGTTTTATGAAATTAATTAGTATGAAGAAAACTCGAATGTTTCCAACTTTGTAAAAGACTCATTTCTCCGTTTTAACGCAATTGTCGATTCTCGTGAAATCGTTCTCGCAAATGGCAAAGAGAGTCTCTTTTTTTTGTTAATATCAACGTACGAGCGTCCATCTTGTTGTTATTACCGTGAAGCACACACAAAATCCTTCAGCTAACAAACACTCATGTCAAAACGAGATCCTTATATATATATATATATATATATATATATATATATATATATATATATATAATATTTATTTAAGTAAATATAAAAATAATACGCCGGCGTTTCAATCTTCCGCTATTATCAGTGTATAGGAATCATAATTTTAGACAGTCGCAAGTTCGAACCCAGTTACATAATAACCCTAGACTCCGCAATATATATATATATATATATATATATATATATATATATATATATATATAAAGTGTTTTAAGGTTCATATTTTTTTTTAAGAAGCATCTATTGTTAAATTTAATAAGGAATAGGTAAAATACCTTTTGAAGCATTAAAGATTCGATATCAATTTTTTTTTTATTAAACAATAAAAAATAAATCGAAACCGATTTTTTTTTCTTTTTTTATTATAAACTAGCATTTTTTTTTGTTAGTTTAAAGTGATACAGATATTTCGCCAAAAACTTGGCATCATCGGTGTGTAATATATCCTGATGTCATCGGATTTGTATTTTTTTCTTACCGGCTTTTGTTGTTGTTGCAGCCGGGCCAAATGGGTTAGCTGTTGTTTCCCACTTTCAAATATGAGAACGTGAATGCGCACGTGATTTGTATAAAGTGTTTTAAGGTTCATATTTTTTTTTAAGAAGCATCTATTGTTAAATTTAATAAGGAATAGGTAAAATACCTTTTAGAGCATTAAAGATGCGATATCAATTTTTTTTTATTAAAAAATAAAAAATAAATCGAAACCGATTTTTTTTTCTTTTTTTATTATAAACTAGCATTTTTTTTTGTTAGTTTAAAGTGATACAGATATTTCGCTAAAAACTTGGCATCATCGGTGTGTAATATATCCTGATGTCATCGGATTTGTATTTTTTTCTTACCGGCTTTTGTTGTTGTTGCAGCCGGGCCAAATGGGTTAGCTGTTGTTTCCCACTTTCAAATATGAGAACGTGAATGCGCACGTGATTTGTATAAAGTGTTTTAAAGTTCATATTTTTTTTTTTAAGAAGCAAAAAATATATATATGAATACCCGATACTTGACGGGTAAAATAAACTTCACGAACAGAACAGTTTTGCATAACTTTTCTACCCGCTTACGAAGATTAACATCAAGTTATTATGATACTAAACCTTATGTCTACAATCGTTATACTTTTTAGCAAAATCCATTACATGATTTTGATTCTAACAAAATGTCTCAAATTTAAAATTTATGCTTAAGGGGTCTTAACTTTTAAAAAATCATAACATTTCCGTTTCTTTAGAGTATTTTAAAAAGTTTTTACGAGATATAATAATTTTGACACAACCTCCCATTTGAAAATTCAAATATATCAGATTTGAATTAAAGTGATCCATAGTCAATTGAGCAAGATTTCCTGAAGTTCAATTTCTTTTTAAGCTTAATTTTACACATTTTCGATAATCGAAATCATTGAAATAAGGATTCTAGATCTAAGGTTTAGTAACATTATATCTTGATTTTAATCTTCGTAAGGGACATAAAAGTGTTGCAAAACTTTTCTGCTAAAAACAATGATTTTACGATTCTAGAACGGGTATTCTTTTAGCTCACATAAACACACACACACACACACACACACACACACACATATATATATATATATATATATATATATATATATATATATATATATATATATATATATATATATATATCATGTTAAAGATGCGATATTAATTTTAAAAGAAAAAGAAAATCGAAACCGATTTTTTTTGTTCATTTTAGTTTATAGTAATACAAATATTTCGCCAAAATGAAAGTTTATATAAAAAAGTCAGTTTCGATTTTCTTTTTCTTTTAAAATTAATATCGCATCTTTAACATGCTTTGTAGGTATTTTATTTTACCTCACTCCTTATTATTAAGTTTCAGTTGGATGCTTCAAAAAAAAAATATGAACTTTAAATTTATACCTAACTCGCGTGCATGCGTGATTTCATATTTGAAAGTGAAAAAAAAAACACATCTCATACGCCGGTTTGCACCAGCAGGAGCCGGACAATCCGATAAGATCTGGATCAACAAACACATTGAAAAGGCCAATTCTATTTTGGCGAAATATTTGTATTACTATAAACTAAAATGAAAGTTTATAAAAAAAAATCGGTTTCGATTTTCTTTTTCTTTTAAAATTAATATCGCATCTTTAACATGCTTTGTAGGTATTTTATTTTACCTGACTCCTTATTATATATATATATATATATATATATATATATATATATATATATATATATATATATATATATATATATATATATATATATATAAAACGGACTGGCTTTTTCCCTGTACCTTCGGCGAGAGTAAGAAAATAATCACATGCATCATACACTACTAAAATACTCACTGCAATACTCTTATTCACTCAAGCAGCATCTTTCGCATAATTTCATCAACATACAATAATTATTATATTTATTCCTAGATGAATCACTCTCTCAACTACAACATCCACATAGACAGTGGTCATTATACTTACTGCAAATTATCTACTGTACCAGCCACTCATAACACCGCATACTTTTTTTTAATTCGGAACTGTTAAACAGAAACACCACAAAGTACAGATTACGGGGATATCATTCTGCTATTCCGAACACATAACATCTACACGTTACGGATTACATTAAAACAAACATCACGCGCATCATAAAAAACACTTCCACACGTAGTAAGTACACTTCTCAATTTATAACATTAAAAATAAGCATAACATAATAAGAATATTTTCATTTAAACCAAGTAATACATGTTTCATTCGTCAACATTAAAATTAGATTTCTTTAACGAACATCTATTTCATGCCTATTCAATGATTTCAGAATACCGGATTAAATATTCTACGAAAAAAAACAAAGAAAAAAGGGTAGGGAATTTTAACATGAGTGTTCAAATAAAAGTTTGGTAATTTGTAGTACATGGAAATAAACTCACGTAATGAAAAAGGCAGCAAAATAGGTGGGTCTGTTTTCGAATTCTGAATTGTTTTCTTCCTGGGAGGGGATTCTATTTATTTTTGTTGCCTTTTCTATCACGTGAGTTTATTTCCATGTACTACAAATTACCAGACATTTATTTGAACACTCATTTAAAAATCTCTTACCTTTTTTTTCTCTATTTTTTGTTATGTTTTGTGATGATATAAGTTTTTGTCTACAATGTTACTACATATTCTGATGTTCTCTGATGATTGACGGTTGGACTTCTGATATGTAAATCTGTTCCAATCTACCAAGAACTACGTGTAAGGATTAAATATAGAAAAAAAATTTGTGTATGTAAGATGAAAATTGAAATGATAAATATCCACCGGAATATGGAAATAATAAATTGAAAGAACTAATGAAAATTATCATTTCGTATTGCTTTTTGCATGGCTATTAGAATGAATAAAAATTATATATATATATATATATATATATATATATATATATATGTGTGTGTATCTTGGCAGCATTTTTTCTTTTATACAAGTATCATTAAAAATAACGGATATCTTGTGTCTGGTTATTTTTTCTAAGATCCTTTCCGTTTTTCTGATTAGGTTCTTAGTTTCAGACGGAAACTGGCTGATAAAATTGCCATAGCTTCCCAAAGCGCTTTCGGACCCTTCCAGGTCCATCGTCAGTGGAGCAATGCTAACCAGGCATAGACCTAGGAGTGACTATATATTCTATTTAGGCGGGAAAATAAAGGACTGTGTTTAATTTAAATTTATATTTATAGGCATTTGAGTATATTAGTACTAATAGTATAGTTAATCTTGTTAATAGCTGGTTTTTCTGTTTTAATGTATAGGGCTTCGAGTATGTGGAGTTTAAGTGTATTAGTATTTTGTGCGATGATTTTTGTGTTATCTACTAAAAGTTTATATATATATATATATATATATATATATATATATATATATATATATATATATATATATATATATGCGTGTGTGTGGATGTATTAGATACACATGTATCTATGATTAACATAGTCATAATCATACTTGCGCGTGTTGAGCGGGTATTTTTATATCAAAATAATATCTTTATCAATTTTTCCCGGACATAATTGGTAATATACATTAGTCGCAGCCTCCTGTTTCTATGCGGGGGGGGGGGGGGGGAGCATCCCTCCATCCCCCTTTGATCTTCTGCCAGTTTATCTACGAACAGATTATGCGTTCTATAGAAAACGGTGAAATGATGAAAATAAATCCTAAAAACAAACAAAAATCTGCTTGATTCTTCGATACTAGTTGAAGTACCCGTCCCTGAACGGGTTCATATTAACGAAACGAACTTGACCCCTTTAATAAGTGCAAGAGAACAGATAAAAAAAAGAACTACAACGTAACTGCTTCCCTGCAGGCTACAACATACATTTCGATCCAGGGACTCTCCAGCCTTCTTTAGATGTATCGTTTTTTTTTTTTACTGTGATGTCTTTCACGTATTTTTATTGTTCTGGTTGTTGTTTTCTATTGTCGATAACTTGGCATTGGTTGAATTCTAGATGCTTTACGCGGTCGGCATCTCAGGTGGTTAGGGTAAGGCTTAGAACATTAATTCAAAGTAATAAACAAGAAGAAGAAGAAGAAGAAGAAGAAGAAGAAGAAGAAAGAGGTAGAGGAGGAAGAAGAAGTAGAAGAGGAGGAGGAGGAGGAGGAGGAGAGGAGATCGAAGACAAAGAAGAATAAGAAGAAGAAGAAGAAGAAGAAGAAGAAGAAGAATGAGAGGAGGAGGAGAGGAGGAGATCGAAGACAAAGAAGAAGAAGAAGAAGAAGAAGAAGAAGAAGAAGAAGAAGAAGAAGAAGAAGAAGAAGAATGAGAGGAGGAGGAGAGGAGGAGATCGAAGACAAAGAAGAAGAAGAAGAAGAAGAAGAAGAAGAAGAAGAAGAAGAAGAAGAAGAAGAAGAAGAAGAAGAAGAAGAAGAGGAGGAGAGGAGGAGATCGAAGACAAAGAAGAAGAGGAAGAAAAAGAAGAAGAAGAAGAAGAAGAAGGAGGGGAGATCGAAGACAAAGAAGAAGAAGAAGAAGAAGAAGAAGAAGAAGAAGAAGGGCCGCTCGCTTATCCGAGTGCGCTGGCTTCTTAAAACCACATCTTACCTTGTGTCTAACCTCCCGACAAGGAGGTAAATAATATGTTGTTCAGCATTATTGTTTTATTTAATGACTGGTGCTTCTTTGCTTATTAACTATGTGCTGTATTTTTATTAATGTATTTATTTAATTTCTGAAACAAAAATCGAAGCTAACGGATATATATCTTATATAGATACATGGCTCTCATAAAAACGCTCATATTTTTTTAACGTCAAAATTCATATTTAATATGTTCTTTTATATAGAACTATATGGCTTTGCCGGCTCGTTACCGCTTCGAAATGTTCGCTACTAGAAATACTTTTATTTAAAATAATCAACATTTCATTAATAACTTTGTTGTAAACACGCAGCAAAATATTTCGCATTAACATTTTGGTCATTTCAATACAATTTATTTATCTTTTAAATGTGACGGTAAAGAAAGGAAAAGAACAAAGAAATCAATTTGCCTTTTTACTTGTAATTTAGAAATAAATGACAACTTGTTGAAAATTAAGTCGGTCCCTATGGAGAGGTCAACATTTTCGCACAAATACTAAATATCTGTCCATGAAATAAAACAATATCGCGAAACATAATTATTTGTTATATTAAAATCCAGACATTCATTAAAAAAACAATAACAAATAATAATTAATTAATAAAATGCCCCTTGCTTTACCAATATGGAGATTAGTTAAACTTGCAACTGATATCGCATATGCATAGTCATATTTTTTATATACTGCTTTATGTACAGCGTGCCCTCTTGCTTCCTTGAATCAAAGTGTAGTATCTGTTCCGATGGATACTGCACTCCATAGACTGGTATTGTCTTGGCCTTCGGGGCTTGATTTACGCCGGTCTGTGGGTTGTCCTGTGCAGTTCTAGGAGGTCCACCCTCCCAGGCTTTACCTCCCCTCTTTGGGAAGGAGTAAGTTAATTGCTTACTGCCTGAGGCGCCCCTACCGGAGAATGCCGACGGGGCTGCCCAGGCAATTTTTAATGGCCAGAGTGCTCACCTTCTCGGGCGCTGGCTTTTCAAGTCCCACTTTCCCGACCCGACCTTAGGTCACATCTTACCTTGTGGGAGTAAGATAAAACTGGCCTTGTGCCTAACCTCCTGGGGAGGTAAATAAAGTGCCCTCTTGCATCAATCCCATAAGACACCTGGATATCCCAGGCACTAGATGGCGTGGTAGACCAGGAAAGACCTGGCTTGAGTGCGTAAGAAGTTATTTGACTTAACGTGAACCAAAGATAGCTCCAAGAACAGCCGATTCGCGTCCATCTACGTCTGGTATGAGAAAACACAAAAGTGTTCCTCCAGGACTTGAGAGTAATTTACTCCTCTCCAGGAGTTAGGCACAAGGCCAGTTTTTATCCTACTCCCACAAGTAAGATGTGACCCAAGCTCGGGTCGGAAAGTGGGGGTTGAAAAGCCAGCGCCCGAGAGGTGAGCACTCTGACCATCAAAAATTGCCTGGGCAGCCCCGTCGGCATTCCCCGGTAGGGGCGCCTCAAGCAGTAAGCAATTAACTTACTCCTCCCCAAAGAGGGGAGGCAAAGCCTGGGAGGGTGGACCTCCTAGAACTGCACAGGACAATCCCATAGACCGGCGTAAATCAAGACCCGAAGGCCAAGACAATACCAGTCTATAGGGTGCAGTATCCATCGGAACAGATACTACACTTTGATCTCGACCAAAAGGCGAGTTCCAGTGAAGAAGAACAGGAAGTTTACACCATTTGTGACCGCTGGGATCTTCTAAGTGTTGGAAAACGAAAAGTTGATCGGAAAGGATGTGACCAATGTGAATTGGTGGGTTGAGTGCTACTGATTATTGCAGCTGTGTCTAGTCATTTTTTTCTATTCCGAGGGATGTTTATGTGCTTTTTACAAGGCGCCTTTTTAATGATGGCTTGTCGCGGTGCCACTATGATAATGCATTATTATAAACACATTATCATAGTAGCCCCGCCATTCAGGCTTATTTACTAGTAAGCCTGTATGGTGTGGCTTTTTAAAAAAATGTATAAAAAGCTGAAATAAATTTTTTCTTAACTTTTCGAAAAGATAAAAACGTAAGTGTTATTCATTCAGGGAATAGGCTTTTAGTACGAACAAATGTCTCAAAAGATATCATAGTAGCCCCGGTTGACGGTACTTTATAATTTCGAATAATATGGCCGGTATGTTAAGAAGTGAGTGTGAGAAAAAGTTGTTTTTTGCAGAATTTAACTCGGAAATAGATTGTTTACTTTGTGAAGTCATAACTGAGGAAGAAATGCGACACGGAATCGCAAAAGGCCATTGTTTTGGGGTTTCTTTTAAGGGGAAAAGGGTTGTTTTGTCTACGCCGGCCATTAGATTATGGTGAGAAAGTGAGTTCTTTGTTTTAGGCGGGAAATTAAATAATGAAAAAAAAAAAACGAATAGAAAGATTGAATGGCCCGCTTTTTCTGGTCGGTACTCAGGGATTTGGGAAGTGACGAATTTTTTTAAATTTTTTTTTGAGATTTTATAATATAATTTTTTTTTTTTTTTAGAGTGGGGCCGAAGGGTGAACACAGAATAGATTAGAGTCGGGGGAGTAAAAAGTAAAGCGACATTAATTAAAATATCAGTAAATGTATTCGCCTTCGGTTTCAATACTTTATGCAATCGTGTATTCGAATCTTACACTAGAGAATTATTTTGTTATCTTCTTATTTTTTGCTATAGTGTTCCAGTTATTTCCTAGCCGATATCACGGCATAATCACATTGACACACCGGTTCTCGTTAGATCACCGAAGTTAAGCAACGTTGAGTCTGGTCAGTACCAGATGGGTGACAATTTAGGAATACCAGGCGCAAGAACTGCAAAAACCTAACGTTGTCAGCTCCCCTGGCCGGGATATACATGCGAATCGGGACGGCTTGTGAATTTGATATTCCCTAGAAACTTCCTCTTTCGGAAGAAGTCAGTTCAACCTGCCTAGAGTGAATGCCGCTTTGTTTCGTTTTCTTTTCGTTTCACATTCCTGTGCAGATGCCGGGATCTAAAAGAAAAAAATTACAACCAAGATGTGAATAGTAGTCCGAATTATCCAAACAATCCAAATTCACTTTTTGTTTAATTTTTTAAAAAAAATCCTTTTTCCTGCGAGAAAGATTTCTTCTTCTTTACTGACGGATGACAGAAAATATGGAGTATAATATCAAGACAGATACTACACTCTACTCTTGTTATATTCACCTCTTCTTGGCCTTTTGGCCAAGATCAAAGTGTAGTATCTGTTCCGATGGATACTTCACCCCATAGACTGGTATTGTCTTGACCTTCGGGGCTTGATTTACGCCGGTCTATGGGCCTGTCCTGTGCAGTTCTAGGAGGTCCACCCTCTCAGGCTTCGCCTCCCCTCTTTGGGGAGGAGTAAGTTTATTGCTCACTGCCTGAGGCGCCCCTACCGGGGAATGCCGATGGGGCTGCCCAGGCAATTTTTAACCCCACTTTCCCGACCCAACCTTGGGTCACATCTTACTTGTGGGAGTAAGATAAAACTGGCCTTGTGCCTAACTCCTGGGGAGGAGTAAATCAATACTCTTGTTATATTCAACAAACGGAAACAAATGGAAAACAATATCAATAGTTTGTAAGAATGACTAACCACTTCGCATTCCTATACGGCATAATTACGTCGACACATCTGTTCTTGTTAGATTACCGAAGTTAAGCAACGTTAAGCCTGGTCAGTACCAGATGGGTGACCATTTGGGAATACCAAGCGCTGTATATAGGAGGACCTCAACACCTTCCTGCAAGAACTACAAAAACCTAACGTCGTCATCTCTCCTGACCGGAATATACATGCGACTCGGGATCGCTTGTGAATTTGATATTCCCATGAAACTTCCTTATTCGGAGGAAGCCGATTCAACCTGCTTAGGGTGAATGCCGCTTTGTTTCGTAGCCTATACCGATCATAATCATAATCGTAAGCCTGAATCCCTGGAATACAATGAGGACTCCTGTCCCCCTCCCCTGCTCCAAACCCTGAACCCCATTATTAATATTTCTATTCTGAGGTTTTTCTTTTATTTCTATAATTTTCATGTTGCAAAGAAAATAGAGCGTCACCTTTCCTATTTATCGATGTCAAGCACGAAGGCAAATCCGACGATAATGTTGTAAACATATCTTATATCAAGGAGAAAGTTTGTTTATTTGTTACAGAAATCGATATGCTAAAAGTTACACAAAGTTAAATTAAGTTAAGGATTCAATTTTTTTCAAGGAATTCCATGGCATCATTCAAATTTCTCTTAGATTCAATCTGGAGTTACTAGTTTCCAATTATCGATTCCTACTATCGCTTACTAGGGATGCCATTGAAAACAAAGATCTATACCAAGATCACATACAACTTTTCTCGAGTAAAATTTTACAAATAAGACAATTGTGGTAATAATTTTGTATTAGGGTTTTAGAATATGTGGGGTCAGCATTCACGCTGAATATCCATAAACAGTTAATGTGGGGTCTTTATTTTAGAAATTAAAATGTTAGATAAAAATGATACTATGGTGTTTAGGGTCAAGAGCAGAAGCATGTGGGATTCTCCTTACTTCTCGGGCAACGCCGGGTTGATGCTAGTATATATATATATATATATATATATATATATATATATATATATATATATATATAGTCTCGGAAGTTTCTCAACCATTAAAACTATATTAAAAAAGAAAAAAACAAAAACAAACTTATAGTCCCAAGTCTTTCAGTGGAAAATCACTCATGTAAGTCAATTTATTTTTTACAGTTATTATATTAGTTTATTTCTAACACTATTTTAAGGGATCATCAGTTGTTTACCATGAAAAACTGTTTCGGGAATTTATTTATATATATATATATATATATATATATATATATATATATTATATATATATTATTTATGGATAAAATAGTTATCCGCTGACATGTGTTTTGTCGTACTGCGACTCTTCAGAGCGAACCGACTATGACAGGTCTCGAGACCTGACTACGGGAACCTTAGTCGAGTGCTCTACCATTAAGACATAAGGCCTGCCTAGAATACGTTATTATTTTTATCGTGTTCTAAGTATGACTTAATAGTTGTTGTTGTTGGCGATATATATATATATATATATATATATATATATATATATATATATATATATATATATATATATATATATATATATATATATTCTAAAGAAGTTTTGAGTCATTTTAAACAAAAAAAAGAAAATGCAGTTTAAATTCCCAGAGAAACTAACTAAATCCAAGATATCGCAGACTTAGCACTTGCACAAGCCGACCCACCGTTAGAAAATTCATAAATAAAAAAGGGGATTCAAGTATCTAACAGTGAAGCATAAAACAGGGGACCTTACATTGAGCATGAAATATTAAAACGAGGAGCATCAGCTGTTTACCATGTAACTGTTTCGGAGATTTAAAAACAGATTTAAAAATATTTCCGGCTCTCCAATGGTACTGATCAAACGACTACTTCCCCAATAATAAAATGTAGAAATAATTCAGCTTTCATTTCACTAATATATACATAAATAAATTAATAAATAAATAAATAAATAAATATTAATAATAACAATAATAATAATAACAATAATAATAATAATAATAATAATAATATATTACCCTTAAGACTACAGTGTGATATGGTAATTTGCATATCAAATAACATTAATTATAACAATAATAATACTAATAATACTATCCAAACACTACACCCAAGAACCATTCGGCGATATGGTAGCTAGCAATAAAATTATATAGGAATAAAAGATGCATTAAAAAAAGAAGCTATATACTATATATATATATATACACTATATATATACTATATATATATATATACTATATATATACTATATATATATATATATATATATACTATATATATATATACTATATATATATATACTATATATATACTATATATATATATACTATATATATACTATATATATATACTATATATATATACTATATATATACTATATATATATATACTATATATATATACTATATATATATACTATATATATATATATATATATATATATACTATATATATATACTATATATATATACTATATATATATATACTATATATATATATATACTATATATATATATATATACTATATATATATATATATACTATATATATATATATATATATATATATATATATATATATATATATATATATATATATATATATAAGACGCCAATTTTTTATCCCTCTGTCACTGGGTATTCTTAATTTACAGACTTAAAATTTGGTATTAAGTTTAATCTAACACACATATTGTCCTAACGGGTGTTATATTTATATTTTGTCCTTAAAAGGGTCCCAAGAGAGCATTAGATACCACATCCAAACACAAATAACCCACTAGTTTAAAATTTCAGACATGACACAAAACTAAATCTTTCTATATAAAACTTAATGTATGTGTGTGTGATGTTTGTGTGTTCCCTATAGAAAGAAAGGTTAGGACATTTACATAAAATCTAACTTGTATTCTTATATAAAATTTTGCGTCAAAGATAATGGGAATGGTCGCAAATCTCTAAGTGCCCTCCTAACCTAAGTGATCTTGTGGGGCCAAACCTCCTTCAAAATTTCAAATATATCCTATTTTGATGAAATTTATATCATATGTATACAATTCTCTGGGGAAGACAATTTAAGTGGTCCCTAATCTCTACGTTACCTTCTATGTGCTGAATATCTACGTGCCTCCACCTCTACGTGCCCCATTGGGACAGAACCCCCTTAAAACTTCAAATATGTATATCCGATTTTAATGAAATTTAAACCATATGTATAAGACACTAATTCAGAAAGTTTTCCAACATTTCAGCTTCTTCCGACTATATTAAGGAGCGAAACAGGAGTAGGGGACAGTAAAAAAAAGAAAGTTACATGGTGATATGAGCATTTCCTATTCTTCTAACATTCTATTTCACCAGCTCTGTCACAAGACAAATATATACAAAATCAAGTATTTTCCTTTCATACATACTGTTGTTCTACAACAATAAATATAAGAGTTGTTCTAAATTATGATACATTTTGATTTGATCAATTATATTTGTTTTTGTGAGAGTCAAGGGATATCGAGCAATACGTTTTGCCTCCATTATTAGTTGTGATCAGACCTTTTCAGAAATCAGCTCAACTTGAAGGCACGTCGTTCAAAACAAGAATTAGATTAGATACACTTTATTTACTTCTTTCCCACGGCAAAAAGATGTGGCACAAGGCCAGAGGTGGCAGAGAAAACCAGCGCCACAGCGGAAAATCCAGGCTGGCCTATAAAAATAGCCTGGACAGCCCCGTCGGCATTCCTCGGTAGGGGCGCCTCAGGCTATTGGCAATAAACCAACCCTTCCCAAAGAAGGAAAGCAAGGCCTGGGGAGGGTGGACCTCCTAGGACTACCCAAGACATAATACCTAAGTCCGACATGAGCAGGCCATTGAAATGGTCCGTCTCTGTCGGACTGATTGTCTTGAACGTATTATCGACAGGTACGTAGAATTTCTGTAAAAAATGCCCGTCACGTGATATTTTCCCCGAAGTATCCGTTCGTTCGTCATGATACCACCCCTAAGGCATTACCTCCCCCGTCGGGGGATTATGGTTAAGGTGAGGGACTGTAGACTGATGTTCCTCATAGTATCATCTTTAGTAGTATGGTATATGTTATGTGGACATGAGACTATCCTCAGAGGCATTACCTCCTTTTTAGAGGAGAGGTTTACATAGTGTTAGGGGTTAGGGTTAGGGTTAGCTTGGGTTAGGATTAAGATTAGCTAGGGTTAGGGGTTAGGGTTAGATTTAGGGTTAGCTAGGGTTAGGATTTAGGATTAGATTTAGGGGTAATGCAGAAAAAAATCCCATTAATGGTGGACATTAAAAGGAAAAGATCCTACAAAATCTATACAATATTTACGATGACTTTGTCTTTCTGTCTGTCTGTGGATACAATTGAAAACAAAGCCCTATTCTAAGACCTAGTACAACTTTTATCGCGCGAAATTTAACGCGGAATGCAACGGTGATATTCATTTTGTATAATGGAGTGTTATTATGATATCGTGAGAACTGCGTTTTAGTGGACATTCGTGACCAGCAAAAATAAAAAAAATAAAAACGTCATTTTACCTGTATTTTTCTTTATAACGAAGCCCTGTAATGAGATTAAACAACTTTTCTAAATTGATTTTACGAGGGAACTAATCATCGTAATTATTGTTTTATCCGAGTGTTTGGATTTCCGGAATTTAGGATAAAGTCAAAATTGGAATCTGTTCAATTTTTTGCCCCACCACATCATATTTTCGCCGTAATATCTGTTTGTTCGTCATGATACCATCCCCCAAGGCAGTACCCCCCCTCTGCATTGGGAGGTAGTGTAGTAGTATGTTCGTCATGATTATCCTCTCAGATATTACCTCCTCCTTTTTAGGGGAGTAGTGTAGCATCTGCTCTGTTGTCATGAGTGGTAGGTATTCCTTCTCAGGCCGTCAAAGAATGTGTCGAAACCAGTGAGGTCCCCTTTTCAGAAGAGACTCCACGGTGTCAATGGTGTTGCATCTTGCACGGATGGTGCGGTTTGGGATTCGGCCGGAGAGACGGATGCGGAGGCTGCATCGTAGGCAATACATGTCGAGTACTTCGAGCGTGTGAGAGTATTCTTTGCGCAGGAGTCTGGTCTCACAGCCGTGCTGCCATATTGTGCTCAATGTTATTTAGAGTTTGATCTCTTGTCGAGACCATAATCTTCTCTGGGAGCGGCAGAAGGCGGCGCGAACAAGATTGGTACAATCTCATCGGTTACTCGCCATGTGACTATAAAGGTTGACCAGAGATATCCTTCACTCTATAATAAAGTGCAATTTGTTTTAATGTATAAATATATATATATATCCGCTCCGTCACGTGAAATTCTGCCGACGAATAAGGGAAGGGAGAAATGAGACGTTTTCTTTCTTTTTTTTTCTTTCTTTTTTCTAATTTCTATACCGATTTATACGTTTTTCTTCCGTTTCTTTTCTTTTTTTAACTTTCCGATTTGCATCTCACTTCCACAAACGTCTTTGATGTTAAAAAGTCCGGCTTCATTTTTTTTTTTTAAATGTCTAACCCTCCCTCACCTATCTCACAATAACCAAAAAGAAAAAAAATTAAAAGAAAGAAAATGAAAAAAGTAAAATCACCGGTTGGTGCTTTTACTTTTTTCTCTACGCCACAAAAAATGACACGCGTTTTTATTTTAGTTCAGTCCCTATTTATCCTATTGAAATATTTTTTTAAAAAGCACTTAACAGACTTCCATTGGAAAACAAATAGAAAGTCAGACAACCCCCGCCGTCTGAAAGGAATTCGGAAAGAAATCGTCCACTACTAATACTAGAATAAAAAAAAACTTTTTTATCCCACGCTGTGCCCTTTTTAAACGACTATTCAATTAGATTCATTTTAATCGCATATCAATATTCCCTAGCACTTAATTTTTCCCTTTAGATCTTCATTTTCGCTAATATTATCGATTGATTTAAACTATCGATTTCTCCTGACGAGATGATAATCGAAAGAGCTCTGGAAAGTTTTCCATTAATTATTTTACAAAAGCATATATATATATATATATATATATATATATATATATATATATATATAGTTGATTAATTAAAGTTTACCATAATGTCAACATTTTAAAAAGTATAAAAATATTTTTTTAAATATAAAAAAAATTGTTTATATATATATATATATATATATATATATATATATATATATATATATATATATATATATATATATATATATATAAAATAATATATATATAAAAATTGTGTAGAATACAATATCTATTAACTTATCAATTGTTCAAAATAAGGGATTTATAAAGAAAATTATTTTATTATTTTTTCCTTAAACCATGGCTTTTTAAAGATGTTATCTTATCGTCAGAGGAGATTCGAACAAATAAGTTGATAAATTAAAGTTTACCATATAGTCAACATTTTAAAAGGTATAAAAATATTTTTTTTAATATAAAAAAAAAGTTTTTTTTAGTTATATTTAATTATATTTTCATTTAAAAAAAAATATTTTTCCATATTTTTATATTTTTTAATTATATTTAATTATATTATATTTTTCCGCCATTAAAGGATTGCTGTCAAATGAAAACAGTATACCTATATAAAATAACTGCTTTTTATATTAGCATACACACACATTGTTGCTTTTTTAATACATAAAAAGCTAATGAATATATTTCATTGACATTATTTATCTTCGAATGATCACTCTCATCAATGTTGATTTTTATTTTTCTTTAAAAGTTTAAGCTGATTTTTTTCGTTGACCTTCTTTATTTACGAACACTGTCGAAGCATAATTTTTTCTGTCATTTGTGACGGGGAAAGTGTACACTGGCAATAAAAATAAAGTAAATCATATATATATATATATATATATATATATATATATATATTTAAAATACTAAAAGAAACTGCAATTTGAGAAATATTATTAACTGGCTCTAATAAAAATTGTTAACATTTCACAAACATCGGAGGTATCTGAATTTCAACTAGAGGCTTTTTCTCCTTTTATTTCTTTTGACGTATAGGAATACAAACTGTCTTATATATATATATATATATATATATATATATATATATATATATATATATATATATTGACAACATTTTTAAATGCTTAACGTAGTGCGTTTTTATTCTGTGATGCCACTCTGGCCTCGCTGAATTTAAATTGTCAACGTCTTTCTTGGAACAACGCGAAAACGTTCTCTCTGCGTTTCTCCGCTGTCTGCTCTCTCCAGATTTTTTTTCGTTTGCTCTTAGCACCTGAGGATGATTCGACAAAGAATTGAAAACGTTCGTGATACCTATGGGACATTTATTAATTTTTTTCATTTTAATACAAAAAAGACCATTAGAAAAGTTGAAAAAATAACAAAAGGTATAATTAAGCAAACGAATTCTATTAATTTTGACAATGTTTGCATAAATGAGAAAATTCTGCCTAAAAACACACACACAATATATATATATATATATATATATATATATATATATATATATATATATATATAGTGCTAAATCGCAAAAATGTGAGAGCTAAAATATACATTATTTATTTACAAACTATATGTTACATATTTTAGAGACGTACCATGGTTTCATTGACATTGATTGACCTTTTGCCGCTTGAAAGATCCGTTCGAGTCCATTCAAATCATCAGCGACTCATGAAATGAAAACTAATCGAAGAATGGAGTTCAAAGATCACCGGTAGACGCTACCGGTGAATTTACCCGAGCGTCAATTTTGGAGAAAATACCGAGTCAATAGAGACAGACTACATATATATATATATATATTTTATTTTTTAAAAAACATATTTCACCACAAGTAAGGCAGGTCGTCACTGTAGACGTAGGGGGCTACTGAGAATTAGGGTGTAGGTTTTGAGTGTCATCCTAAGTTGGGAGTTGTGAAGCGAGATGTCTGTTTACATTAGTTTTAAATTTCTGCATGTCAGTACAGTCGGGGAAACATGGAGTAGGGAGGGAGTTCCAGAGTCCAGCAGAACGAGGAAAGAAGCTTTTGGGGTAGAAAGCTCTTCGGCATCTGGGGACCTCCACAGTGAATGGATGGGATTTGGCAGATTGTCTGGTTGGTCGAGTGAATTTACGTCGTGGGGGTACCAGAGCAGCAAACTCATCAGAGCACAATCCATTGAAGTACTTGTAAAACAAGCAAAAGGATGCAACATTGCGGCGATGGGACAGTGGCTGGAGCTTGGTGAATAGTGAGGGACCTAATAAGATTTGGCAACAATACTCCATGCATGGACGGATGGTGGCTTTGTAGAGATACAGGATAATGTCAGGTGTGAGGAGTTACTAGCACGGTAGATTGAGCCCACCTTCCTTGGCAATGTCTTCAATGTATTTGTTTCAATTCATGTTACCTGTAAAGGTTAGGCCGAGGAGTTTGAATGTTGAACTATCAGGTAGGGTGTTATTTGTTATGACAATCGGTGGTTGAAGAGGTTTCTTGTAGTTGTTGAAGAAAAGGAGCTTTGTCTTTGCGGCATTAAACGTTACCAACCATTTATGAACCCAATCCACTACAGGCTGGAGGTCATTTTGTAGGGATGTAGTGGCGTCCGTTTTGCCACATGACGAAAGTAAAGTGTGATGTCGTCAGCAAATATACTTACCTATATATGTTTATATGGGTCTTAATCTTTACTAAGTATTATTTAGAATAAGTTAATTGTTGATAACGGATGCTGTATGTTACCCGGCTTCAATGGTGTATTCATATTTAGTGGCCATTGTGTGTGGTGTAGTTTATTAGTTGGTGAATGGGTTAGATTTTGGGTGGGGTGCTATATTTATATTATTTTTATTTTTTAAATTATTATTTATATATATATATATATATATATATATATATATATATATATATATATATATATATATATATATATATATATATATATATATATATATGGGGGGTTGTTTATATTTGAGTATAAACCTGTTGTTTTAATTGTAGTTTATTAGCTATGTGGGGGATTGGTGTTAATTGGAGGGTATTCTTATTAGTTAAAAGGTTTTCTTATGAATGTCAAATAAAGTGGGTGTGTCAAAATAAGCTAGCTATCATCATTATCTGTGTGGTGCCTGTATGGGTTCGGGTAGGGTCCTTATATTTAATAAATTATGTTAGCTTTCATCTAATATTTTTCATGGGCCTATTGGAGAGTTTGTGTGAATCGATTAGGTTTAATTTTTGGTCATATATTTTTTTTTATTATTTAAGGATATTCGATCAATATATTTCTAGGTATTTAACTAGTAAGATTTAATTTATTTAATAGATTTAAAATGTTTAAACAATTTTTAATGAATGTGATGGGGTATCTAATGATTAATGTTATTTGTGATAGGTGGGGATTACGGGGTGCGAGTGTAGGTAATATTTTGATTGGTAGGGGAGATGTTGATGTGATATGTATAATATATGTGGGGGAGGGCTGTTATGTTGTATATAAATAATTAATTTGATAATAATAATTGGAAAGGTCTTAGGCGTGGGGGCCTTCATTTTTTAATACGATGTGGAGTACTTTAGACTTATGTACGTGAAGAAATTTTCTTCTGTGGGGTAATTGTTTAAAAACCTCAGTCTTGATGTTCATACAGCTTATGGAATGGTTATTGATTGCCTGTAGGATCCTGTATTTTTCAGTCGTGCATAGTGAGCAATTCCTTGAGGTAGGGCAATAATGTTTTTGTTCATCGATAATTCTCCATTTAATTTCATAGGGGGTACTGGACTTCTTGAGCGTCCATATAATGGATGCTAGAGAGGTGTTATTTTTTCCCTGTATATTTAAAGGTGTTAGGTGTTATAAAGGGTGTAAACCTTTGTTTGAAAGTACCTTGAGTCATTCCGATGTAAATTTCTTTTTTCTTGGAGTTAACACTGGATAGGACTTTGGCTTCGTACACTATGGATCTAATTGTGCAACTCTCACCTAGGGGGGGGGCACTTCCCTATTTCTGGATGAGCAGCGGGGGTTCGGGGATTGATTGGGGTTTTTGAGGCTAGAATGGATCATATGGATTTTATTTACCACAGTTTTCAACCCATCAAGGGTTTGAGAATATATGGTTATCCACAGGCAAACTGTTTCGCTGTATCACACATCTTCAGTGTGGCTAGACAGGCAATAATTTCTATCTGAGATCGAAACTCGCCTTTTTGTTTTTGACAGTCGACATTTCTACCCTTTAGGCTATCAACAACAGGCCACGATTAAGTAAAATCTTTATGTTTATATGAACACTACGAGCCACCGAGGTATGCTCAATTCGTTTCAACAGAGTACTCAACCCATGAAGGGCTCGGAACATATAGTCATTCACAGGCAGACTGTTTCGCTGTATCACATCTCTTAAGTGTGACTGTACAGGCAAGCGCTTCTAACCGTTACGTTATCAACAACAGGTTACGAATAAGTAAAATTCTTAATGTTTATATAAACACTACTTACCGATGATATATGCCGAATTCGTTTCCACAGACAGGTTTACATTATGACTAATCTTAGCTAGCGATTTTACTTACCATATTGCTCAATTTATGAAGAGGTGATGTATATATTGTCATCTACAGATAGACTGTCTCACTGTAAAACATATCTTGTATTTAGGTTTAAAGTGGTTGTTAACAGCGAATGCGAATTGGCAGTTTCTCTTGCAGCAGTTAGATTAGCGAACTATTTTGTATCGGTCTACGTGATCTACAGTGAGATTGTTATTCGGATTGGAGATTATGTAATCGTCGCCTCTTTACCGCATGGGCGAAAAACACTCCTGCGTGTAACGAGATTCATACGCGATGAATCGTTCTGGCGCGAACACGAACTACGAGGTAAATATTTAGTTCGCAAGTTTTCCTCTAGCCGACAGGACGCGCCTTTTCCCGTTCTCAACCTGACTCAACCCTGAGCCGGTGAGATATCGAACTCCGGGATAATACCACTTAATCTAACCGACATTAATCAGCCGTTGTACTATCTTCATTTTATCCCTGTATTCCCGTAAATAAAAGTTCATATCTATTTAGTTGTGAGGCCATTAATTTGTCCGTGGAAGAATGGTGACCCCTTTTTTTGCTTATGTAACATTTCTATTTCAGTCAGATTCGGCCACACGTAATATTCTTCCAAGTAAGTTCGTCATTCTGATTTTCTTCCCGAAACCACAAACTTAAAATTGGTTCCATCCAACCAAACCCTCCTAACGTACTTAATGCCATGTAAACGCCTTAATGTTACTCAATAGCAACCCCCGCGGGGTGGCCATGTGACTATTGAAGACCCAGACCCCATCTGGTGCAAATGTGCAAAATATGCTGAGATGCTTAATAACAGTAAAAGCGAACATTCAGCTCCTTAAGTACCTTCTGCATAATAATTCAGCCGTTGCATCATATTACACGAACGCATCAGATATTTCACGAACCCTTCTCATATTACACGAACCCATCAGATATTTCACGAACCCTTCTCATATTACACGAACGCATCAGATATTTCACGAACCCTTCTCATATTACACGAACCCATCAGATATTTAACAAACATTTACCATATTGTTTAACCATGCCCGCGTTCACCGAACGACCTCTCCCCCCCCCCCCAACAAAAACGCATGTGCCGTAATCTTTCTTCTTCATCTACATATTCTGGCCGTGTCGATTCTAGTATTGGCGGTTGCCGAGCGCGAAGTTTTAGTTAAAAATTTGCATACATAATAAAAAACAACAAACACAGGTATTTTTTATACAATTGACTTGTTGAACGCACGTGTGTGTGTGTGTGTGTGTGTGTGTGTGTGTGTGTGTGTGTGTGTGTGTGTGTGTGTGTGTGTGTGATATTGTCGTGACGTAGGACCCAAACGCTACCTGTTGATTGCTGTCCGGTCATGCAGATCCCAGTGACGACCTTCTTTGTTGCAAACCGAGATCCTCCTCTCGTCGTTCTCCTCGAACCCATCTGCCCGAACAGACAATGCCCCCCCCCCCCCAAGTATATCTACTCTTGACCGATTATCCTAAATACCCGGGGCTTTTCGGTTGCACTCAGCTTACTTCAACCGGAACTAGATACGCCCGCTTTCTTTCTCAACTTACCACCAAAATATTCTCTATTTTGACTCTCACCGGCTACACAGAAAGTTAATAAATAACTGTCATGGCATCATTGGTCTATGCAGCTCAATGGATCAACATTTTTGTTTTTTGTCATTCACTTTCTAAGCTAATCTTTCCCGGTGGTCCAGGCTGTAGGGGTGACGGCAGTCTATAATATCACAATATTACACGAACCCATCAGATATTTCACTAAACCTATTCATATTACACGAATCCATTAAGATATTTCACGAACCCTTCTTATATTACACGAAATAATCAGATATTTAACGAACCTTTCTCATATTACACGGATCAATTCAGATAATTCACGAACCCTTCTCATATAACCCTAACCCCTCAGATAATTTACGAACCGTTTCTGAATTTTAGAGATGAGGATTGATAATTTGTATCATTTTACAATTATATCATCTGTGCCAAAGAACCGTGGCGCAGTGGATATAGTACTAAGTAACATTCAGTTCTAGATGATAGTCTTCTGAAGGTTCAATCATCAGTGTGAACGACAAGAAGAATTGCGAATAGCTGAAGACTTCTCCCAGTGTGCTATCCCCGTGTAAAAAATAAAGGGTTCCGTTCGAAATTCAGTCCAGATTCCCGAGTTCTACAAAGAGAACATTAGTCTGAATAACCCAAATTATACAATTTACGAACCCTTCTCATATTACACGAACCCATCAGATAATTCACGAAACCTTCTCATATTACATGGAACCATTCAGATATTTCACAAACACCTCATATTACACGAACCCATTAGATATTTCATAAACCCTTCATACGCTTGAGATCAAAATTTTATACGTACATAAAAGTAATCCATGGGCACGTGTTTCTGACTCACAGAAGTTAATATATATACATATATATATTAACGAAAAATACGTCCTATAAAATTAAGGGCGACTAATGATGCAATCTTCTGCATTAATATGTATCACTTAGGAAGTGAACAAAAGAGGAAAAATAGTAGTAAAACTACGTAACAAACACTACTATCATCAATAAAAACAATTACATAAAATGCAGTATATATATATATATATATATATATATATATATATATATATATATTCACAATATTAAAAACATTATGTGGAATTTAAAATATTAAAATTACGTTCTGGAAATAAATATTCAAACATTTCCTCTATATGTACGGACGTTTCCATGATTCCAGCTTTATTCATTATCAAAATTACATTTTAATAACATTTCTACTAGATAAAAGATTTTTTCTTATCAGCACATTAAATATATATATATATATATATATATATATATATATATATATATATATATAGAGAGAGAGAGAGAGAGAGAGAGAGAGAGAGAGAGAGAGAGAGAGAGAGAGATGTGAACAGACTGAAAGCAAAAGATTGGATATGAAGATAGATAGATAGATAGATAGATAGATACATGCATACACACATACATACATACATACATACATACATACATACATACATACATACGTACATACATAGATAGATAGATAGATAGATAGATAGATAGATAGATAGATAGATAGATAGATAGATAGATAGATAGATAGATAGATAGATAGATAGATACGCGCCGAGCAAGAAACCTAGACAGATGGGTGGGCGGGCGGGCAGATAGATAGATAGATAGATAGATAGATAGATAGATAGATAGATAGATAGATAGATAGATAGATAGATAGATCCATCCATCCATTCATTCAACCATCCATCCATCCATCCATCCATAAGTAAATAGATAGATAGATAGATAGATAGATAGATAGATAGACAGATAGATACATGCATATATAGATAGATAGATAGATAGATAGATAGATAGATAGATAGATAGATAGATAGATAGAGACTGAGATTGATAGACAGTTCAAAGATCTTTGAAGTCCATTTTATCACCATTGTTCCCCTTTCTATTCTGTCAAAATTCTCTACCAATCAATATTCATTGGCACAGATACACGACCGAAGACGGGTGTCATCTGGACAGCATAGAAAACACAATTCCATTTACATGAAGCAACTCATTCTCTCTCTCTCTCTCTCTCTCTCTCTCTCTCTCTCTCTCTCTTCTTCTTCTTCTTCTGCTTCTCCACACTCCTCTATCTTTCTAGTTTCTCCTTTTAATGCCTCTGATCTTCATATTTTTATCTCGTCTTCTTTCCCTGTTGCTTTCTCAGTTTCTCTTTGTCAATTTCTTTCTCCCTCTCTCTCTCTCTCTCTCTCTCTCTCTCTCTCTCTTTCTCCCTCTCATTCTTCACTTTTCTCTTTTTCTTGCTCTCTTTCTCACTTTTTCACTTTGTTTTTCTTTTCATCTTTCCCTCTCTTCTGTTACACTTTATATCCCCTTCCCCTTCTAATCGCCCGCTCTCCACTCTCTTTCCCCTCTCCCCTCTCCCCTCTCCCCCTCTCTATCTTTCTCTCTCTCTCTCTCTCTATTGTTCTACATTTCTCTCTTATTTCTTTCCATATCGTTCTTTATGTGTCTATCTTTCTCTCTTCTGCTCTCAATCTTTGCCTCTCGTCTTTTTGTTACTGTAATTCTCCTTTTCTCTTTGCCCTCCCCAGTTTTTATCTCCCCCATCTCTCTCTCTCTCTCTCTCTATCTATCTATCTATCTATCTATCTCTCACCCTTTTCTCTATATTTCCACTTTCTTCTTTTCATGTCTCTGATCTTCACATTTTTCTCTCGTCTTCATTTCCTTTTTCTTTCTTTCTTTCTTTCTATTTCTATCTCCCCCTCTTTCTCTTGTAATTTTATACTCTTCTCTCTCACCCTCCTATTTCTCCGATTTATTTATTTTTCCTTCTTTCTTACTCTTTTTCTCATTTTTTTCTCTTTTCTGGTCTTCATCTCTTTCCCACTCTTATTATTTTCACTCTTTATATTCCTCTTTCTCTTTCCAACAAACCCATTTCTCTCTCCCTCCCCCTTTTTATACTCTCTCTCTCTCTCTCTCTCTCTCTCTCTCTCTCTCTATATATATATATATATATATATATATATATATATATATATATGTGTGTGTGTGTGTGTGTGTGTGTGTGTGTGTGTGTGTGCGTGTTTTCTTTATTTCTCCTTTTTTTCATTTTGTTCTGTTTGTTTCTATCTTTTTCACTTCCTCTTTCTGTCATTCTACGCTCAATCGTTGCTTCTCGTCTTTCTTTTTCTTTCTTTTTTCTTTCTTTCTCTCTTGCTTTCTGTGCCCGCTCTTTCTCTCTTTCTCTCTGTTGTCTTTATTTCTATCCCTCTTTCTTTCTATTGTTATATTTCTCATTTCCTTTCTCTCGTCTCATCTCCATATTTGCCTCATGCTATCTCTCTCCCACTCTCTCTCTCTCTCTCTCTCTATATATATATATATATATATATATATATATATATATATATATATATATATATATATATATATATATATTCTTTTCTGTGTTTTGTTCTTTTTGCTAATGTCCAGTACACAGCGAAATAAAACTTTTCCCATTTTCTTCTTTTCTTTTTCCTTTACCTTTTTCTTCGTAGCCGTTTAGCAAACGTTTTCTCCCCAAAAAATGTTGAAATACCTCCCCTTCGTTTATGTATTACTCCTCTTCCTTATATCCTCTCTTTCTCTCTATCTGTTTTCATCTTAGATGTTGTGCTCACAACGTTTCTTGCTCTTGTTCCGTCAGTAATGACCGGGTGAAGGTCTTGAGTGGCTCATAATTGTATTCTTGGTGCTGCCCGTGATCAGCATTGCACCATAAACCTCCAGGACCCATGGCGCAACGGATAAAAGTGCTAAGTTCTAATCAGTTAAAATGGCAGGTTGAAGGTTCAATCCTCGGTACGGGCAGTGCTGGGAATACAATTACGAGTTGCTGAGGACTTCTCCCCGGTCATGAGAGCAAGCTACCTCCTTGGATCAAATAAAGGGTTCCGTTCGAAATTCCGTACAGATTCCAGAGTTCGAAGAGATGCACCTGAAGACGGGCGGAGGTTACATCGGCCGAAACGTTGTGATAATAACATTCAAAGTGATAATAGAAAGGAGAGTATAAAGTGTACCATTGGTTAACTTTCGGCAGCCTCGTAACTCTTGCTCCCCTTATTTTGTCCTTTAGTCCTCACATTCCATGAACGATGTTTCTGACAAAGGAGGAAAAATTGCTGTTTTCTGGATCGGAATCTATCCATCTAACACTTATCATTGGCTAGTGAATTAGTATTTTTTTAGCTCCCTACATCAAGTGGTTTCATGCCTTGTCTTGGGCAATTTCCATTAAAAGACTTCTCTCATGTCTTTGTAAATATATTTTTAAAAAATTACAACATTATCTCAGTTCCGATGATAACAAAGAAGAAATATTCAAAATCTTACCATGTAACTTAATTTGATTGTGTTGGTGCATTCGTTTTCTTTTCATATTATTTTCTACCTTTTGTCAGACATTATAGAAACTGTTTTTCTTCTTCATATATATATATATATATATATATATATATATATATATATATATCGAGGTTCGCGCCTACCGACCGTTGAGAATTAGTTCCTGCACTGAAGATTGCGTTAGCATGAAACATCGATGTCTGTAGGTATTTAAATAATTAATATTTATTTTTTTAAATATTATTGTATATATATATATATATATATATATATATATATATATATATATATATATATATATATATATTTCAAAATTCCCATTTCAAGAAAATATAATATCATAATCATACCAAATCAAAATTTTGTTAAAGTAATATAGATCAAAGTGTATATCCACAAATCATATCACTATTACACAAGTATGCAAATTAGACGCACAATATGTTAAAACTTATTAATTTATCCCCTTTAGCGCATTTAAATACTGAAAGTGAGGCATATATTATTAGATATATTATTCATTAATAGCAATTTAATTATTAGTTTAATTACGAACTATAGTCTTGTTCGACTGACTTACTAAAGTTTACAGTCCGCACAACCTTTCAGTGCAGCGTAAATTACCCATTAATTAGTTAGCCTAATTTAATTACAATTATTAAAAGATTTAAAGTAATATTAATTGTATACTTTACCTGAAATGTTTTAATTATGTCATACCAGAAAGTAAGTTTATTAAAGTTACCTTATGGAAATTTATAAAGAATTATTACTATATTTATCCATTGTCAACTGTTTAAACTGTCTACAGATGATACATATTTCATCCCTTTGATTCAGCAATTAATCTCTATGAGAGAACGTAATAATAGCCAGTTTTTCATTTAAACAAAGTAAACATGTGGGTTGTGTAGTGTAGGGATTGAAGCTTTCTTCAAGATGCTCCATTTAAATACAGGTACTTTATTATTATCCCTTAGAGATCATGTGTTTGGACAATGAGATGTCTTTTTTTTTATCCAGGTTATTAAAAGATATTTTATGGTTTTTGTATCTAGAGTTAAAATCAGTACTTGTACCCCTATGTAAAAGAATTCCAAACTAGTATTAAGTAGGAATACTATTAGATTAATCAACCAACCAAGCCTGAAATTGGTAAAATCTCACATATATCCATATATACAGAACCGTAAACCGATACATTTCCGAAAAGGGACACTTGAGAGAATTCATTTTTCGAATTATCTCTATTTCGTGAGTAGCTGAAGATTTGTAATATGCTGTAAGGGACTTTTTTAAACATTAAAAATATACTATAAAATATGTAATTCATAGTTTGTAAATAAATAATTTGTATATATATATATATATATATATATATATATATATATGGGAAGAGAAGGATGAAGGTAATCCGACGTGATGGTAAAATGAAAAAGGAAAACCAAAAACTGGATGTTTTGTATGTGTACATCAACGTTTCGTCTTTATTTATAAGACTTCATCAGAATGATGATATAGAGAAAAGATGTCATGCAAGTACAAATACATGTAGGGTAGACATGTTGGGAGGAAAAATAAAATAAAATGAAAATAATGGCCACGTATATATATATATATATATATATATATATATATATATATATATATATATAGAGAGAGAGAGAGAGAGAGAGAGAGAGAGAGAGAGAGAGATAAATGAAGGAAGAGAGATAAAGATATACGAATTACAAATCTATTTCAACTTCGATTGTTCAATGCAAGGTTTATCGATAAAACATGTTAATTTTTCTTTCCTTAAGCCAGGGATTTTCAAAGATTAAAATCTTATCATCAGAGGAATTACATAGATGGATAAGTTGGCAGTGGAAAAGCCAACATTCTAAAATTTGAAAATATATAAAGTAATGGAGAGTAAAAGTATGCGTGTAAAAAAATATGGAGTCTGTCCAGTTGGTGAGTGTCGGTTGGTAAGGTGTCCGGTGAATTTATTTTTATAATTGCTCTATCTCGTATATTGAGCTGAAGCCATTTCACTATCCTCTAAAAGTATACTTTAAGTTTCATATTTTATTATATATATATACAATTTTTAAAAAATGTTCCGAATTTCATTAAAAAACAACTTTAATACCGACAATTCTTACTGTCCATTCAAAAAAACATATTTTCCTGATCAATAAAATATTAAAATATTTTTTTCATGAAAGGCTTCATCACTAAAGTTTTTATCCGCCACAATTAAGCTAGAGAAAAAAACTAAAATACAATCGTCAACATTTCAAAGTTATTCATTTAAATTAATTCATCTCTTTTATTCTTTTTTTCTCAGACCAAAAATAAATTCTTCTTTAATTCTATTTATTTGTAGGTATGAGTTTTAAAAAATAGCAATTATAAATATTTTCACTTTCAAAAATTCTATCATTAACCGAAAATAATATATATATATATATATATATATATATATATATATATATATATAAGACAGAATAATAAATTAACAACCTCCATAAATTCTCACTTCATTCTAGACGCAATGTACGCTATTGAGCTACTACCTAAACTTTTGTGAGAACTCAATATATATATATATATATATATATATATATATATATATATATATATATATAGGGCAAGAAGGTAAATGACATGTTTATATATATATATATATATATATATATATATATATATATATATATATATATATATATATACTAGCAAGGCTACCGGCATTGCTCGGGCCATAAATAAACAAAATAAATATGGTTAAAAAGTTTGTGTAACATATTTATATTAAAACTCCTATCGTTCTACCTATCTGTATGCGTCTCTCTTTCACCTTCGCCTACCCAATTCCTCTATCTTATTTCAATGTATTGAAAATTATAATAATGTAAGTCATTCACTTGAGCTTTCAGTTTTAAAGTTATTACTCCTGGCTAACAATGCGTTTATTTCCCACCCTTTTCCTAAAAAATATTTTTTTAATAAGATAATCAAACCGTATATTTATTTTTGTGTATTCGCGGGAAACGCTGAGTTTCTTGTTGTCCATTTTCCGCATCAAGTATATACCACATAGGAAATGGACTACTGTATTATTGCACACCCTTGCTCTATTAAGGATGTTAAGCAACGCAGAGTACCTTTTTCTGGTATGCAAGAGTATAACAAAATACAGTGAATATCTTTCTTACGGGCAACGCGGCGTTTAAAAAAACCTTCTCTATGTAGAGTTGCTCTATCTAGGATATTTATGACATCCGGGCAACGCCGAGTAAACACAACTGCTCTATCTAGGATATTGAGCACTTTGGTTTACCTTATACCACGTACCAAGTGTAATACTGTATTATTACTATTATGGCTGCCGGACAACACCGAGTAAGCAAATTACAGAGGTTCTTTCTCCAATGCACCGCTGCGTTTAAAAATTTTTCTCTATCTAGTATGTTGAGAACTTTTGGATTACTATATACCAAGTACCAAATGTAATAGTGTAATCTTACATTCATTGCTCCTGTTTAAAGCACTACTGAAACCACCAAAATAAAATTAAGAATGCCCCCAAAGCATTACTAAACCACCCTTTTTGGGGTTTTTTTTACCACCCCTCACTAGTCAAAAGCTTAAGAAATGTTAAATAATTTTGAAAGAAAATGCTGAGCAATTTCCGGAGAGCATACGTTGAAATTACAGTGTTTTCTTTCAAAATTATGGCTGAAAAACTGGACACAGCCCCCGACGAAATCTGCTCCATATCCTCCTTAAGGGTGCACTCAAGATTTGAGAATTCTTCTATCATTTTCCCCGATAAATTTTACATAATACACTGTTAGATTTTATTAAGATTCTCTAAACTTTTTTTCTATATGGCACAAACAAAGACATTGCCTTTTATATAGAGAGATAATAGAAAAGTGGACAAACCACGCGTTTTACCTCCTTTGCATGAAACTAAATTAACCTAAATATAGCCCACATTTGACCCCTGACGCCTAGAATTATGTTTTAAAATTCATAATGATCGCTTAGGTTAAGAGTGACCTTAGGTTAAGAGTGAATTCTGTAAATAGAAATAAACATATGTACATACCTACCTTTATACATAATACAGAGCATATATATATATATATATATATATATATATATATATATATATATATATATATATATATATATATGCAGTAGATTGATTGACTTACTAGACAAAAATCTTTCGACGAAAATTTTTTTTTTAACCTTCAAAACTGGAGAAAAAATTTTCGTCGAAAATTTTTTGTCTAGTAAGTCAATCAATCTACTGCAATCACTATATTAGTTAACTTCCAATAATTTACTCTAATATAAATATATTTTTATATATGTTTTTTTTATATATAAGCGATCGTCAGTTGTTTACCATATATATATATATATATATATATATATATATATAAGAATAGGTTGAAATCAAAACTTATCTATATAAGAAAAAAAGTGATATGTATTCGTAACGCTGTAGTGCCGGAAACGTGCAGTCTACGCTGGTGTTGTTGTCGCTAAAGAAATGCAATTTGTCCGTGACAGTGTCCAATTATCGATTGATATTGGCTGTTGCATTTGAAGCGGCGCTCAGATGAAAACTAGACCGAACAAAAGACATGGGCGGTCAAGCAGTTGTCCAACGAGAGCGGCGGTTAAGTGGCCACAACTGCGGCTCGATAGAAGCAAAAGAAGAAAAATGTCGGTCGAATCTCGAAATGTAACATCGATTTTCCGGTGGAACATCAATATCTGTGCGTTCTGCATTCCACTGTGACGGAGAAACCGGAAGTTGGGAAGCGGAAATGAGACTTATTCCGATTCTTTTATAGGCTATCTATCCGTTTAGCAAAAACTGTAAATATGCATGCAGTGGAGTCCAAGAGAAGGGGGTTGACAGGGCGGTGGGCCCGGACATCCAAATTAAGGGTACATCTAATCATATTCAAACTATCTCGCTTTCTCATAATATTTCTTAGTACGAAGACTTTTTCTTGAGTTTTGGAGCATACAATCATGGAGTTCGTCACAGACATGACTAAAGTATCACGAGATATCTGCACACCACCGTATGTATGTGTGTATCTATATATCTTTCTATGAGAGCATACGTTAGTAAGTACTCCTCTTTCTTCCGGTCTATGACCGATGCCAGCTACAAATACTCTACTGGTGATCGGTAATACCATGAAACTGCAGATAATTATTAAAACTGAGTACATTTTATAATACTCTATTGTATATATAATACTAAAGATCAATGGCTATTTATGTGTATCTATTCCATCGTCTTGAGTCGGCTTTCCCTATTTCGAGAGGCTATTGTGTGCATATATATATATATATATATATATATATATATATATATATATATATATATATATATATATATATATATATATATATATATATATATATTGAAAAGTCACACAATTTGAAGCGTTGGGTGGGTGGCAATAATAAAGATATTTTTTTATAAAATATTTAGAAAACCTTGCACAACGGAGATTATTTGTTTTTAAAATAAATTATTTATTCATCTCAAAAACATTTCGTTAAATCAGTTCTAAGTTCGACTGTTACTGATATTTTTACTAAGTTTAGTGACGATTGGTCAAGCGATATTGACGCTAGGATATATACAACCAAATAAATAAACACACTCGACCGAAAACTCTATATCCTTGGTGGAGGTAATTATGTTTACATTACCAACTTCCAAGAGGGCTCAATTCTTTTACGAATATATAGTTGTGTGCGTGTGTCTATAAGTTACAGAACTTACTACGTATTATTGGTCGAGAGATTGACCAATAGATATAAATGCATCAATAAAGATCTTATACTTATATCGCTTTCACGAGTATAATATATATTACACAATGGTTTGATGGGAGAACTTGATAAACATAGTGGAGCAGTATCCATCTAACGGAAGGTGCATACTGACCCTCTTAAGGTAAATGCGTGTCTTAGCGACTGAGAAGAGGTAAGGAATTTGTCGATTTGTTTCTGCAAAAGCTGGGAGCGTGTTGACGTTGCTTGACCCCTAGAATTATGTTGTTTTTTTTATTTATTGCTATATAAGAGTCCTCGACGATCAGTCCAACAGTAGTTTTGCTTCTGTCGGGTTTAACTTCTCTCTTTAAGAAAGGGTTAGTTTATTGCTAATTGTCTCAGGTGTATCTACCTTTTCTCTTTCAGAAAGGGTTAGTTTATTGCTAATTGTCTAAGGTGTATCTACCTTTTCTCTTTGAGAAAGGGTTAGTTTATTGCTAATTGTCTAAGGTGTATCTACCTTTTCTCTTTGAGAAAGAGGTAGTTTATTGCTAATTGTCTAAGGTGTATCTACCTTTTCTCTTTGAGAAAGGGTTAGTTTATTGCTAATTGTCTAAGGTGTATCTACCTTTTCTCTTTGAGAAAGGGGTAGTTTATTGCTAATTGTCTAAGGTGTATCTACCTTTTCTCTTTGAGAAAGGGGTAGTTTATTGCTAATTGTCTAAGGTGTATCTACCTTTTCTCTTTGAGAAAGGGTTAGTTTATTGCTAATTGTCTAAGGTGTCTCTACCTTTTTTCTTTGAGAAAGGGTTAGTTTATTGCTAATTGTCTAAGGTGTCTCTACCTTTTTTCTTTGAGAAAGGGGTAGTTTATTGCTAATTGTCTAAGGTGTATCTACCTTTTCTCTTTGAGAAAAGGGTTGTTTATTGCTAATTGTCTAACGTGTATCTACCTTTTCTCTTTGAGAAAGGGGTAGTTTATTGCTAATTGTCTAAGGTGTATCTACCTTTTCTCTTTAAGAAAGGGTAAGTTTATTGCTAATTGTCTAAGGTGTATCTACCTTTTCTCTTTAAGAAAGGGTAAGTTTATTGCTAATTGTCTAAGGTGTCTCTACCTTTTCTCTTTGAGAAAGGGGTAGTTTATTGCTAATTGTCTAAGGTGTATCTACCTTTTCTCTTTGAGAAAGGGGTAGTTTATTGCTAATTGTCTAAGGTGTATCTACCTTTTCTCTTTGAGAAAGAGGTAGTTTATTGCTAATTGTCTAAGGTGTATCTACCTTTTCTCTTTGAGAAAGAGGTAGTTTATTGCTCATTGTCTAAGGTGTATCTACCTTTTCTCTTTGAGAAAGGGGTAGTTTATTGCTAATTGTCTAAGGTGTATCTACCTTTTCTCTTTGAGAAAGGGGTAGTTTATTGCTAATTGTCTAAGGTGTATCTACCTTTTCTCTTTGAGAAAGAGGTAGTTTATTGCTAATTGTCTAAGGTGTATCTACCTTTTCTCTTTAAGAAAGGGTAAGTTTATTGCTAATTGTCTAAGGTGTATCTACCTTTTCTCTTTAAGAAAGGGTAAGTTTATTGCTAATTGTCTAAGGTGTCTCTACCTTTTCTCTTTGAGAAAGGGGTAGTTTATTGCTAATTGTCTAAGGTGTATCTACCTTTTCTCTTTGAGAAAGGGGTAGTTTATTGCTAATTGTCTAAGGTGTATCTACCTTTTCTCTTTGAGAAAGAGGTAGTTTATTGCTAATTGTCTAAGGTGTATCTACCTTTTCTCTTTGAAAAAGGGGTAGTTTATTGCTAATTGTCTAAGGTGTCTCTACCTTTTCTCTTTGAGAAAGGGGTAGTTTATTGCTAATTGTCTAAGGTGTATCTACCTTTTCTCTTTGAGAAACGGGTAGTTTATTGCTAATTGTCTAAGGTGTATCTACCTTCTCTCTTTGAGAAAGGGGTAGTTTATTGCTAATTGTCTAAGGTGTATCTACCTTCTCTCTTTGAGAAAGGGGTAGTTTATTGCTAATTGTCTAAGGTGTATCTACCTTTTCTCTTTGAGAAAGGGGTAGTTTATTGCTAATTGTCTAAGGTCTATCTACCTTTTCTCTTTGAGAAACGGGTAGTTTATTGCTAATTGTCTAAGGTCTATCTACCTTTTCTCTTTGAGAAACGGGTAGTTTATTGCTAATTGTCTAAGGTGTATCTACCTTTTCTCTTTGAGAAAGGGTTAGTTTATTGCTAATTGTCTAAGGTGTATCTACCTTTTCTCTTTGAGAAAGGGGTAGTTTATTGCTAATTGTCTAAGGTGTATCTACCTTTTCTCTTTGAGAAAGGGGTAGTTTATTGCTAATTGTCTAAGGTGTATCTACCTTTTCTCTTTGAGAAAAGGGGTAGTTTATTGCTAATTGTCTAAGGTGTATCTACCTTTTCTCTTTGAGAAAGGGGTAGTTTATTGCTAATTGTCTAAGGTGTATCTACCTTTTCTCTTTGAGAAAGGGGTAGTTTATTGCTAATTGTCTAAGGTGTATCTACCTTTTCTCTTTGAGAAAGGGGTAGTTTATTGCTAATTGTCTAAGGTGTATCTACCTTTTCTCTTTGAGAAAGGGGTAGTTTATTGCTAATTGTCTAAGGTGTATCTACCTTTTCTCTTTGAGAAAAGGGTTGTTTATTGCTAATTGTCTCAGGTGTATCTACCTTTTCTCTTTGAGAAAGGGGTAGTTTATTGCTAATTGTCTCAGGTGTATCTACCTTTTCTCTTTGAGAAAGGGGTAGTTTATTGCTAATTGTCTAAGGTCTATCTACCTTTTCTCTTTGAGAAAGAGGTAGTTTATTGCTAATTGTCTAAGGTGTATCTACCTTTTCTCTTTGAGAAAGGGTTAGTTTATTGCTAATTGTCTAAGGTGTATCTACCTTTTCTCTTTGAGAAAGGGGTAGTTTATTGCTAATTGTCTAAGGTGTATCTACCTTTTCTCTTTGAGAAAGGGGTAGTTTATTGCTAATTGTCTAAGGTGTATCTACCTTTTCTCTTTGAGAAAGGGGTAGTTTATTGATAATTGTCTAAGGTGTATCTACCTTTTCTCTTTGAGAAAGGGGTAGTTTATTGCTAATTGTCTAAGGTGTATCTACCTTTTCTCTTTGAGAAAGGGTAAGTTTATTGCTAATTGTCTAAGGTGTCTCTACCTTTTCTCTTTGAGAAAGGGGTAGTTTATTGCTAATTGTCTAAGGTGTCTCTACCTTTTCTCTTTGAAAAAGGGGTAGTTTATTGCTAATTGTCTAAGGTGTCTCTACCTTTTCTCTTTGAGAAAGGGGTAGTTTTGTGCTAATTGTCTAAGGTGTCTCTACCTTTTCTCTTTGAGAAAGGGGTAGTTTATTGCTAATTGTCTAAGGTGTATCTACCTTTTCTCTTTGAGAAAGGGGTAGTTTATTGCTAATTGTCTAAGGTGTATCTACCTTTTCTCTTTGAGAAACGGGTAGTTTATTGCTAATTGTCTAAGGTGTATCTACCTTTTCTCTTTGAGAAAGGGTTAGTTTATTGCTAATTGTCTAAGGTGTATCTACCTTTTCTCTTTGAGAAACGGGTAGTTTATTGCTAATTGTCTAAGGTGTATCTACCTTTTCTCTTTGAGAAAGGGGTAGTTTATTGCTAATTGTCTAAGGTGTATCTACCTTTTCTCTTTGAGAAAGGGGTAGTTTATTGCTAATTGTCTAAGGTGTATCTACCTTTTCTCTTTGAGAAAGGGGTAGTTTATTGCTAATTGTCTAAGGTGTATCTACCTTTTCTCTTTGAGAAACGGGTAATTTATTGCTAATTGTCTAAGGTGTATCTACCTTTTCTCTTTGAGAAAGGGGTAGTTTATTGCTTATTGTCTAAGGTGTATCTACCTTTTCTCTTTGAGAAACGGGTAGTTTATTGCTAATTGTCTAAGGTGTATCTACCTTTTCTCTTTGAGAAACGGGTAGTTTATTGCTAATTGTCTAAGGTGTATCTACCTTCTCTCTTTGAGAAAGGGGTAGTTTATTGCTAATTGTCTAAGGTGTATCTACCTTTTCTCTTTGAGAAAAGGGTTGTTTATTGCTAATTGTCTAAGGTGTATCTACCTTTTCTCTTTGAGAAAGGGGTAGTTTATTGCTAATTGTCTCAGGTGTATCTACCTTTTCTCTTTGAGAAAGGGTTAGTTTATTGCTAATTGTCTAAGGTGTATCTACCTTCTCTCTTTAAGTAAGGGTTAGTTTATTGCTAATTGTCTCAGGTGTATCTACCTTTTCTCTTTGAGAAAGGGGTAGTTTATTGCTAATTGTCTCAGGTGTATCTACCTTTTCTCTTTGAGAAAGGGGTAGTTTATTGCTAATTGTCTAAGGTGTATCTACCTTTTCTCTTTGAGAAAGGGGTAGTTTATTGCTAATTGTCTAAGGTGTATCTACCTTTTCTCTTTGAGAAAGGGGTAGTTTATTGCTAATTGTCTAAGGTGTATCTACCTTTTCTCTTTGAGAAAGGGGTAGTTTATTGCTAATTGTCTAAGGTGTATCTACCTTTTCTCTTTGAGAAAGGGGTAGTTTATTGCTAATTGTCTAAGGTGTATCTACCTTTTCTCTTTGAGAAAGGGGTAGTTTATTGCTAATTGTCTAAGGTGTATCTACCTTCTCTCTTTAAGTAAGGGTTAGTTTATTGCTAATTGTCTCAGGTGTATCTACCTTTTCTCTTTGAGAAAGGGGTAGTTTATTGCTAATTGTCACAGGTGTATCTACCTTTTCTCTTTGAGAAAGGGGTAGTTTATTGCTAATTGTCTAAGGTCTATCTACCTTTTCTCTTTGAGAAACGGGTAGTTTATTGCTAATTGTCTAAGGTGTATCTACCTTTTCTCTTTGAGAAAGGGTTAGTTTATTGCTAATTGTCTTAGGTGTATCTACCTTTTCTCTTTGAGAAAGGGGTAGTTTATTGCTAATTGTCTAAGGTGTATCTACCTTTTCTCTTTGAGAAACGGGTAGTTTATTGCTAATTGTCTAAGGTGTATCTACCTTTTCTCTTTGAGAAAGGGGTAGTTTATTGCTAATTGTCTAAGGTGTATCTACCTTTTCTCTTTGAGAAAGGGGTAGTTTATTGCTAATTGTCTAAGGTGTATCTACCTTTTCTCTTTGAGAAAGGGGTAGTTTATTGCTAATTGTCTAAGGTGTATCTACCTTTTCTCTTTGAGAAAGGGGTAGTTTATTGCTAATTGTCTAAGGTGTATCTACCTTTTCTCTTTGAGAACGGGGTAGTTTATTGCTAATTGTCTCAGGTGTATCTACCTTTTCTCTTTGAGAAAGGGGTAGTTTATTGCTAATTGTCTAAGGTGTATCTACCTTTTCTCTTTGAGAAGAGGGGTAGTTTATTGCTAATTGTCTAAGGTGTATCTACCTTTTCTCCTTGAGAAAGGGGTAGTTTATTGCTAATTGTCTCAGGTGTAACTACTTTTTCTCTTTGAGAAAGGGGTAGTTTATTGCTAATTGTCTAAGGTGTATCTACCTTTTCTCTTTGAGAAAAGGGTTGTTTATTGCTAATTGTCTCAGGTGTATCTACCTTTTCTCTTTGAGAAAGGGGTAGTTTATTGCTAATTGTCTAAGGTGTATCTACCTTTTCTCTTTGAGAAAAGGGTTGTTTATTGCTAATTGTCTCAGGTGTATCTACCTTTTCTCTTTGAGAAAGGGTTAGTTTATTGCTAATTGTCTCAGGTGTATCTACCTTTTCTCTTTGAGAAAGGGTTAGTTTATTGCTAATTGTCTCAGGTCTATCTACCTTTTCTCTTTGAGAAACGGGTAGTTTATTTCTAATTGTCTAAGGTGTATCTACCTTTTCTCTTTGAGAAAGGGGTAGTTTATTGCTAATTGTCTAAGGTGTATCTACCTTTTCTCTTTGAGAACGGGGTAGTTTATTGCTAATTGTCTCAGGTGTATCTACCTTTTCTCTTTGAGAAAGGGGTAGTTTATTGCTAATTGTCTCAGGTGTAACTACTTTTTCTCTTTGAGAAAGGGGTAGTTTATTTCTAATTGTCTAAGGTGTATCTACCTTTTCTCTTTGAGAAAGGGGTAGTTTATTGCTAATTGTCTAAGGTGTATCTACCTTTTCTCTTTGAGAACGGGGTAGTTTATTGCTAATTGTCTCAGGTGTATCTACCTTTTCTCTTTGAGAAAGGGGTAGTTTATTGCTAATTGTCTAAGGTGTATCTACCTTTTCTCTTTGAGAAGAGGGGTAGTTTATTGCTAATTGTCTAAGGTGTATCTACCTTTTCTCCTTGAGAAAGGGGTAGTTTATTGCTAATTGTCTCAGGTGTAACTACTTTTTCTCTTTGAGAAAGGGGTAGTTTATTGCTAATTGTCTAAGGTGTATCTACCTTTTCTCTTTGAGAAAAGGGTTGTTTATTGCTAATTGTCTCAGGTGTATCTACCTTTTCTCTTTGAGAAAGGGGTAGTTTATTGCTAATTGTCTAAGGTGTATCTACCTTTTCTCTTTGAGAAAGGGGTAGTTTATTGCTAATTGTCTAAGGTGTATCTACCTTTTCTCTTTGAGAAAAGGGTTGTTTATTGCTAATTGTCTCAGGTGTATCTACCTTTTCTCTTTGAGAAAGGGTTAGTTTATTGCTAATTGTCTCAGGTGTATCTACCTTTTCTCTTTGAGAAAGGGTTAGTTTATTGCTAATTGTCTCAGGTCTATCTACCTTTTCTCTTTGAGAAACGGGTAGTTTATTTCTAATTGTCTAAGGTGTATCTACCTTTTCTCTTTGAGAAAGGGGTAGTTTATTGCTAATTGTCTAAGGTGTATCTACCTTTTCTCTTTGAGAAAAGGGTTGTTTATTGCTAATTGTCTCAGGTGTATCTACCTTTTCTCTTTGAGAAAGGGGTAGTTTATTGCTAATTGTCTAAGGTGTATCTACCTTTTCTCTTTGAGAAAGAGGTAGTTTATTGCTAATTGTCTAAGGTGTATCTACCTTTTCTCTTTGAGAAAGGGTTAGTTTATTGCTAATTGTCTAAGGTGTATCTACCTTTTCTCTTTGAGAAAGGGTTAGTTTATTGCTAATTGTCTAAGGTGTATCTACCTTTTCTCTTTGAGAAAGGGGTAGTTTATTGCTAATTGTCTAAGGTGTATCTACCTTTTCTCTTTGAGAAAGGGGTAGTTTATTGCTAATTGTCTAAGGTGTATCTACCTTTTCTCTTTGAGAAAGGGGTAGTTTATTGCTAATTGTCTCAGGTGTATCTACCTTTTCTCTTTGAGAAAGGGGTAGTTTATTGCTAATTGTCTAAGGTGTATCTACCTTTTCTCTTTGAGAAAGGGGTAGTTTATTGCTAATTGTCTAAGGTGTATCTACCTTTTCTCTTTGAGAAAGGGGTAGTTTATTGCTAATTGTCTAAGGTGTATCTACCTTTTCTCTTTGAGAAAGGGGTAGTTTATTGCTAATTGTCTAAGGTGTATCTACCTTTTCTCTTTGAGAAAGGGGTAGTTTATTGCTAATTGTCTCAGGTGTAACTACTTTTTCTCTTTGAGAAAGGGGTAGTTTATTGCTAATTGTCTAAGGTGTATCTACCTTTTCTCTTTGAGAAAAGGGTTGTTTATTGCTAATTGTCTCAGGTGTATCTACCTTTTCTCTTTGAGAAAGGGGTAGTTTATTGCTAATTGTCTAAGGTGTATCTACCTTTTCTCTTTGAGAAAGGGGTAGTTTATTTCTAATTGTCTAAGGTGTATCTACCTTTTCTCTTTGAGAAAGGGGTAGTTTATTGCTAATTGTCTAAGGTGTATCTACCTTTTCTCTTTGAGAAAAGGGTTGTTTATTGCTAATTGTCTCAGGTGTATCTACCTTTTCTCTTTGAGAAAGGGTTAGTTTATTGCTAATTGTCTCAGGTGTATCTACCTTTTCTCTTTGAGAAAGGGTTAGTTTATTGCTAATTGTCTAAGGTGTATCTACCTTTTCTCTTTGAGAAAGGGTTAGTTTATTGCTAATTGTCTCAGGTGTATCTACCTTTTCTCTTTGAGAAAGGGTTAGTTTATTGCTAATTGTCTAAGGTGTATCTACCTTTTCTCTTTGAGAAAGAGGTAGTTTATTTCTAATTGTCTAAGGTGTATCTACCTTTTCTCTTTGAGAAAGGGGTAGTTTATTGCTAATTGTCTAAGGTGTATCTACCTTTTCTCTTTGAGAAAAGGGTTGTTTATTGCTAATTGTCTCAGGTGTATCTACCTTTTCTCTTTGAGAAAGGGTTAGTTTATTGCTAATTGTCTCAGGTGTATCTACCTTTTCTCTTTGAGAAAGGGGTAGTTTATTGCTAATTGTCTAAGGTGTATCTACCTTTTCTCTTTGAGAAAGAGGTAGTTTATTGCTAATTGTCTAAGGTGTATCTACCTTTTCTCTTTGAGAAAGGGTTAGTTTATTGCTAATTGTCTAAGGTGTATCTACCTTTTCTCTTTGAGAAAGGGTTAGTTTATTGCTAATTGTCTAAGGTGTATCTACCTTTTCTCTTTGAGAAAGGGGTAGTTTATTGCTAATTGTCTAAGGTGTATCTACCTTTTCTCTTTGAGAAAGGGGTAGTTTATTGCTAATTGTCTAAGGTGTATCTACCTTTTCTCTTTGAGAAAGGGGTAGTTTATTGCTAATTGTCTCAGGTGTATCTACCTTTTCTCTTTGAGAAAGGGGTAGTTTATTGCTAATTGTCTAAGGTGTATCTACCTTTTCTCTTTGAGAAAGGGGTAGTTTATTGCTAATTGTCTAAGGTGTATCTACCTTTTCTCTTTGAGAAAGGGGTAGTTTATTGCTAATTGTCTAAGGTGTATCTACCTTTTCTCTTTGAGAAAGGGGTAGTTTATTGCTAATTGTCTAAGGTGTATCTACCTTTTCTCTTTGAGAAAGGGGTAGTTTATTGCTAATTGTCTCAGGTGTAACTACTTTTTCTCTTTGAGAAAGGGGTAGTTTATTGCTAATTGTCTAAGGTGTATCTACCTTTTCTCTTTGAGAAAAGGGTTGTTTATTGCTAATTGTCTCAGGTGTATCTACCTTTTCTCTTTGAGAAAGGGTTAGTTTATTGCTAATTGTCTAAGGTGTATCTACCTTTTCTCTTTGAGAAAGAGGTAGTTTATTGCTAATTGTCTAAGGTGTATCTACCTTTTCTCTTTGAGAAAGGGTTAGTTTATTGCTAATTGTCTAAGGTGTATCTACCTTTTCTCTTTGAGAAAGGGTTAGTTTATTGCTAATTGTCTAAGGTGTATCTACCTTTTCTCTTTGAGAAAGGGGTAGTTTATTGCTAATTGTCTAAGGTGTATCTACCTTTTCTCTTTGAGAAAGGGGTAGTTTATTGCTAATTGTCTAAGGTGTATCTACCTTTTCTCTTTGAGAAAGGGGTAGTTTATTGCTAATTGTCTCAGGTGTATCTACCTTTTCTCTTTGAGAAAGGGGTAGTTTATTGCTAATTGTCTAAGGTGTATCTACCTTTTCTCTTTGAGAAAGGGGTAGTTTATTGCTAATTGTCTAAGGTGTATCTACCTTTTCTCTTTGAGAAAGGGGTAGTTTATTGCTAATTGTCTAAGGTGTATCTACCTTTTCTCTTTGAGAAAGGGGTAGTTTATTGCTAATTGTCTAAGGTGTATCTACCTTTTCTCTTTGAGAAAGGGGTAGTTTATTGCTAATTGTCTCAGGTGTAACTACTTTTTCTCTTTGAGAAAGGGGTAGTTTATTGCTAATTGTCTAAGGTGTATCTACCTTTTCTCTTTGAGAAAAGGGTTGTTTATTGCTAATTGTCTCAGGTGTATCTACCTTTTCTCTTTGAGAAAGGGGTAGTTTATTGCTAATTGTCTAAGGTGTATCTACCTTTTCTCTTTGAGAAAGGGGTAGTTTATTTCTAATTGTCTAAGGTGTATCTACCTTTTCTCTTTGAGAAAGGGGTAGTTTATTGCTAATTGTCTAAGGTGTATCTACCTTTTCTCTTTGAGAAAAGGGTTGTTTATTGCTAATTGTCTCAGGTGTATCTACCTTTTCTCTTTGAGAAAGGGTTAGTTTATTGCTAATTGTCTCAGGTGTATCTACCTTTTCTCTTTGAGAAAGGGTTAGTTTATTGCTAATTGTCTAAGGTGTATCTACCTTTTCTCTTTGAGAAAGAGGTAGTTTATTGCTAATTGTCTAAGGTGTATCTACCTTTTCTCTTTGAGAAAGGGTTAGTTTATTGCTAATTGTCTAAGGTGTATCTACCTTTTCTCTTTGAGAAAGGGTTAGTTTATTGCTAATTGTCTAAGGTGTATCTACCTTTTCTCTTTGAGAAAGGGGTAGTTTATTGCTAATTGTCTAAGGTGTATCTACCTTTTCTCTTTGAGAAAGGGGTAGTTTATTGCTAATTGTCTAAGGTGTATCTACCTTTTCTCTTTGAGAAAGGGGTAGTTTATTGCTAATTGTCTCAGGTGTATCTACCTTTTCTCTTTGAGAAAGGGGTAGTTTATTGCTAATTGTCTAAGGTGTATCTACCTTTTCTCTTTGAGAAAGGGGTAGTTTATTGCTAATTGTCTAAGGTGTATCTACCTTTTCTCTTTGAGAAAGGGGTAGTTTATTGCTAATTGTCTAAGGTGTATCTACCTTTTCTCTTTGAGAAAGGGGTAGTTTATTGATAATTGTCTAAGGTGTATCTACCTTTTCTCTTTGAGAAAGGGGTAGTTTATTGCTAATTGTCTAAGGTGTATCTACCTTTTCTCTTTGAGAAACGGGTAGTTTATTGCTAATTGTCTAAGGTGTATCTACCTTTTCTCTTTGAGAACGGGGTAGTTTATTGCTAATTGTCTCCGTCGTATCTACCTTTTCTCTTTGAGAAAAGGGTTGTTTATTGCTAAATGTCTAAAGTGTATCTACCTTTTCTCTTTGAGAAAGGGGTAGTTTATTGCTAATTGTCTCAGGTGTATCTACCTTTTCTCTTTGAGAAAGGGGTAGTTTATTGCTAATTGTCTAAGGTGTATCTACCTTTTCTCTTTGAGAAAGGGTTAGTTTATTGCTAATTGTCTAAGGTGTCTCTACCTTTTCTCTTTGAGAAAGGGGTAGTTTATTGCTAATTGTCTAAGGTGTATCTACCTTCTCTCTTTAAGTAAGGGTTAGTTTATTGCTAATTGTCTCAGGTGTATCTACCTTTTCTCTTTGAGAAAGGGGTAGTTTATTGCTAATTGTCTCAGGTGTATCTACCTTTTCTCTTTGAGAAAAGGGTAGTTTATTGCTAATTGTCTAAGGTGTATCTACCTTTTCTCTTTGAGAAACGGGTAGTTTATTGCTAATTGTCTAAGGTGTATCTACCTTTTCTCTTTGAGAACGGGGTAGTTTATTGCTAATTGTCTCCGTCGTATCTACCTTTTCTCTTTGAGAAAGAGGTAGTTTATTGCTAATTGTCTCAGGTGTATCTACCTTTTCTCTTTGAGAAAGGGTTAGTTTATTGCTAATTGTCTAAGGTGTATCTACCTTTTCTCTTTGAGAAAGGGGTAGTTTATTGCTAATTGTCTAAGGTGTATCTACCTTTTCTCTTTGAGAAAGGGGTAGTTTATTGCTAATTGTCTAAGGTGTATCTACCTTTTCTCTTTGAGAAACGGGTAGTTTATTGCTAATTGTCTAAGGTGTATCTACCTTTTCTCTTTGAGAAAGGGTTAGTTTATTGCTAATTGTCTAAGGTGTATCTACCTTTTCTCTTTGTGAAAGGGGTAGTTTATTGCTAATTGTCTAAGGTGTATCTACCTTTTCTCTTTGAGAAAGGGGTAGTTTATTGCTAATTGTCTAAGGTGTATCTACCTTTTCTCTTTGAGAAAGGGGTAGTTTATTGCTAATTGTCTAAGGTGTATCTAACTTTTCTCTTTGAGAAAGGGGTAGTTTATTGCTAATTGTCTAAGGTGTACCTACCTTTTCTCTTTGAGAAAGGGGTAGTTTATTGCTAATTGTCTAAGGTGTATCTACCTTTTCTCTTTGAGAAAGGAGTAGTTTATTGCTAATTGTCTAAGGTGTATCTACCTTTTCTCTTTGAGAAAAGGGTTGTTTATTGCTAATTGTCTAAGGTGTATCTACCTTTTCTCTTTGAGAAAGGGGTAGTTTATTGCTAATTGTCTAAGGTGTATCTACCTTCTCTCTTTAAGTAAGGGTTAGTTTATTGCTAATTGTCTCAGGTGTATCAACCTTTTCTCTTTTAGAAAGGGGTAGTTTATTGCTAATTGTCTCAGGTGTATCTACCTTTTCTCTTTGAGAAAGGGTTAGTTTATTGCTAATTGTCTAAGGTGTATCTCCATTCTCTCTTTAAGTAAGGGTTAGTTTATTGCTAATTGTCTCAGGTGTATTAACCTTTTCTCTTTGAGAAAGGGGTAGTTTATTGCTAATTGTCTCAGGTGTATCTACCTTTTCTCTTTGAGAAAGGGGTAGTTTATTGCAAATTGTCTAAGGTGTATCTACCTTTTCTCTTTGAGAAAGGGGTAGTTTATTGCTAATTGTCTCAGGTGTATCTACCTTTTCTCTTTGAGAAAGGGTTAGTTTATTGCTAATTGTCTAAGGTGTATCTACCTTTTCCTTTGAGAAAGGGTTAGTTTATTGCTAATTGTCTAAGGTGTATCTACCTTTTCTCTTTGAGAAAGGGGTAGTTTATTGCTAATTGTCTAAGGTGTATCTACCTTCTTTCTTTAAGTAAGGGTAAGTTTATTGCTAATTGTCTCAGGTGTATCTACCTTTTCTCTTTGAGAAAGGGTTAGTTTATTGCTAATTGTCTCAGGTGTATCTACCTTTTCTCTTTGAGAAAGGGTTAGTTAATTGCTAATTGTCTAAGGTGTCTCTACCTTCTCTCTTTGAGTAAGGATTAGTTTATTGCTAATTGTCTAAGGTGTATCTACCTTCTCTCTTTAAGTAAGGGTTAGTTTATTGCTAATTGTCTCAGGTGTATCTACCTTTTCTCTTTGAGAAAGGGGTAGTTTATTGCTAATTGTCTCAGGTGTCTCTACCTTTTCTCTTTGAGAAAGGGGTAGTTTATTGCTAATTGTCTCAGGTGTATCTACCTTTTCTCTTTGAGAAGGGGGTAGTTTATTGCTAATTGTCTAAGGTGTATCTACTTTTTCTCTTTGAGAAAGGGGTAGTTTATTGCTAATTGTCTCAGGTGTATCTACCTTTTCTCTTTGAGAAGGGGGTAGTTTATTGCTAATTGTCTAAGGTGTATCTACCTTTTCTCTTTGAGAAAGGGGTAGTTTATTGCTAATTGTCTCAGGTGTATCTACTTTTTCTCTTTGAGAAAGGGGTAGTTTATTGCTAATTGTCTCAGGTGTATCTACCTTTTCTCTTTGAGAAAGGGGTAGTTTAATGCTATATGTCTCAGGTTTATCTACTTTTTCTCTTTGAGAAGGGGGTAGTTTATTGCTAATTGTCTCAGGTGTATCTACCTTTTCTCTTTGAGAAAGGGGTAGTTTATTGCTAATTGTCTCAGGTGTATCTACCTTTTCTCTTTGAGAAGGGGGTAGTTTATTGATAATTGTCTAAGGTGTATCTACTTTTTCTCTTTGAGAAAGGGGTAGTTTATTGCTAATTGTCTCAGGTGTATCTACCTTTTCTCTTTGAGAAAGGGGTAGTTTATTGCTAATTGTCTCAGGTGTATCTACCTTTTCTCTTTGAGAAGAGGGGTAGTTTATTGCTAATTGTCTAAGGTGTATCTACCTTTTCTCCTTGAGAAAGGGGTAGTTTATTGCTAATTGTCTCAGGTGTAACTACTTTTTCTCTTTGAGAAAGGGGTAGTTTATTGCTAATTGTCTCAGGTGTATCTACCTTTTCTCTTTGAGAAAGGGGTAGTTTATTGCTAATTGTCTCAGGTGTATCTACTTTTTCTTTTTGAGAAAGGGGTAGTTATTGCTAATTGTCTAAGGTGTATCTACTTTTTCTCTTTGAGAAAGGGTTAGTTTATTGCATATTGTCTCAGGTGTATCTACCTTTTCTCTTTGAGAAAGGGGTAGTTTATTGCTAATTGTCTCAGGTGTATCTACCTTTTCTCTTTGAGAAGGGGGTAGTTTATTGCTAATTGTCTCAGGTGTATCTACTTTTTCTCTTTGAGAAAGGGGTAGTTTATTGCTAATTGTCTCAGGTGTATCTACCTTTTCTCTTTGAGAAAGGGGTAGTTTATTGCTAATTGTCTCAGGTGTATCTACCTTTTCTCTTTGAGAAGGGGGTAGTTTATTGCTAATTGTCTAAGGTGTATCTACCTTTTCTCTTTGAGAAAGGGGTAGTTTATTGCTAATTGTCTCAGGTGTATCTACCTTTTCTCTTTGAGAAGGGGGTAGTTTATTGCTAATTGTCTAAGGTGTATCTACCTTTTCTCTTTGAGAAAGGGGTAGTTTATTGCTAATTGTCTCAGGTGTATCTACTTTTTCTCTTTGAGAAAGGGGTAGTTTATTGCTAATTGTCTCAGGTGTATCTACCTTTTCTCTTTGAGAAAGGGGTAGTTTATTGCTATATGTCTCAGGTTTATCTACTTTTTCTCTTTGAGAAGGGGGTAGTTTATTGCTAATTGTCTCAGGTGTATCTACCTTTTCTCTTTGAGAAAGGGGTAGTTTATTGCTAATTGTCTCAGGTGTATCTACCTTTTCTCTTTGAGAAGGGGGTAGTTTATTGATAATTGTCTAAGGTGTATCTACCTTTTCTCTTTGAGAAAGGGGTAGTTTATTGCTAATTGTCTCAGGTGTATCTACCTTTTCTCTTTGAGAAAGGGGTAGTTTATTGCTAATTGTCTCAGGTGTATCTACTTTTTCTCTTTGAGAAAGGGGTAGTTTATTGCTAATTGTCTCAGGTGTATCTACCGTTTCTCTTTGAGAAAGGGGTAGTTTATTGCTATATGTCTCAGGTGTATCTACCTTTTCTCTTTGAGAAGGGGGTAGTTTATTGCTAATTGTCTCAGGTGTATCTACCTTTTCTCTTTGAGAAGGGGGTAGTTTATTGCTAATTGTCTAAGGTGTATCTACTTTTTCTCTTTGAGAAAGGGGTAGTTTATTGCTAATTGTCTCAGGTGTATCTACCTTTTCTCTTTGAGAAGGGGGTAGTTTATTGCTAATTGTCTAAGGTGTATCTACCTTTTCTCTTTGAGAAAGGGGTAGTTTATTGCTAATTGTCTCAGGTGTATCTACTTTTTCTCTTTGAGAAAGGGGTAGTTTATTGCTAATTGTCTCAGGTGTATCTACCTTTTCTCTTTGAGAAAGGGGTAGTTTATTGCTATATGTCTCAGGTTTATCTACTTTTTCTCTTTGAGAAAGGGGTAGTTTATTGCTAATTGTCTCAGGTGTATCTACCTTTTCTCTTTGAGAAAGGGGTAGTTTATTGCTAATTGTCTCAGGTGTATCTACCTTTTCTCTTTGAGAAGGGGGTAGTTTATTGATAATTGTCTAAGGTGTATCTACTTTTTCTCTTTGAGAAAGGGGTAGTTTATTGCTAATTGTCTCAGGTGTATCTACCTTTTCTCTTTGAGAAAGGGGTAGTTTATTGCTAATTGTCTCAGGTGTATCTACCTTTTCTCTTTGAGAAGAGGGGTAGTTTATTGCTAATTGTCTAAGGTGTATCTACCTTTTCTCCTTGAGAAAGGGGTAGTTTATTGCTAATTGTCTCAGGTGTAACTACTTTTTCTCTTTGAGAAAGGGGTAGTTTATTGCTAATTGTCTCAGGTGTATCTACCTTTTCTCTTTGAGAAAGGGGTAGTTTATTGCTAATTGTCTCAGGTGTATCTACTTTTTCTTTTTGAGAAAGGGGTAGTTATTGCTAATTGTCTAAGGTGTATCTACTTTTTCTCTTTGAGAAAGGGTTAGTTTATTGCATATTGTCTCAGGTGTATCTACCTTTTCTCTTTGAGAAAGGGGTAGTTTATTGCTAATTGTCTCAGGTGTATCTACCTTTTCTCTTTGAGAAGGGGGTAGTTTATTGCTAATTGTCTAAGGTGTATCTACTTTTTCTCTTTGAGAAAGGGGTAGTTTATTGCTAATTGTTTCAGGTGTATCTACCTTTTCTCTTTGAGAAAGGGGTAGTTTATTGCTAATTGTCTCAGGTGTATCTACCTTTTCTCTTTGAGAAGGGGGTAGTTTATTGCTAATTGTCTAAGGTGTATCTACCTTTTCTCTTTGAGAAAGGGGTAGTTTATTGCTAATTGTCTCAGGTGTATCTACCTTTTCTCTTTGAGAAGGGGGTAGTTTATTGCTAATTGTCTAAGGTGTATCTACCTTTTCTCTTTGAGAAAGGGGTAGTTTATTGCTAATTGTCTCAGGTGTATCTACTTTTTCTCTTTGAGAAAGGGGTAGTTTATTGCTAATTGTCTCAGGTGTATCTACCTTTTCTCTTTGAGAAAGGGGTAGTTTATTGCTATATGTCTCAGGTTTATCTACTTTTTCTCTTTGAGAAGGGGGTAGTTTATTGCTAATTGTCTCAGGTGTATCTACCTTTTCTCTTTGAGAAAGGGGTAGTTTATTGCTAATTGTCTCAGGTGTATCTACCTTTTCTCTTTGAGAAGGGGGTAGTTTATTGATAATTGTCTAAGGTGTATCTACCTTTTCTCTTTGAGAAAGGGGTAGTTTATTGCTAATTGTCTCAGGTGTATCTACCTTTTCTCTTTGAGAAAGGGGTAGTTTATTGCTAATTGTCTCAGGTGTATCTACTTTTTCTCTTTGAGAAAGGGGTAGTTTATTGCTAATTGTCTCAGGTGTATCTACCGTTTCTCTTTGAGAAAGGGGTAGTTTATTGCTATATGTCTCAGGTGTATCTACCTTTTCTCTTTGAGAAGGGGGTAGTTTATTGCTAATTGTCTCAGGTGTATCTACCTTTTCTCTTTGAGAAAGGGGTAGTTTATTGCTAATTGTCTCAGGTGTATCTACCTTTTCTCTTTGAGAAGGGGGTAGTTTATTGCTAATTGTCTAAGGTGTATCTACTTTTTCTCTTTGAGAAAGGGGTAGTTTATTGCTAATTGTCTCAGGTGTATCTACCTTTTCTCTTTGAGAAAGGGGTAGTTTATTGCTAATTGTCTCAGGTGTATCTACCTTTTCTCTTTGAGAAGAGGGGTAGTTTATTGCTAATTGTCTCAGGTGTATCTACCTTTTCTCTTTGAGAAAGGGGTAGTTTATTGCTTATTGTCTCAGGTGTATCTACCTTTTCTCTTTGAGAAAGAGGTAGTTTATTGCTAATTGTCTAAGGTGTATCTACCTTTTCTCTTTGAGAAAAGAGTAGTTTATTGCTAATTGTCTAAGGTGTATCTACCTTTTCTCTTTGAGAAAGGGGTAGTTTATTGCTAATTGTCTAAGGTGTATCTACCTTTTCTCTTTGAGAAAGGGGTAGTATATTGCTAATTGTCTAAGGTGTATCTACCTTTTCTCTTTGAGAAAGGGGTAGTTTATTGCTAATTGTCTAAGGTGTATCTACCTTTTCTCTTTGAGAAAGGGGTAGTTTATTGCTAATTGTCTAAGGTGTATCTACCTTTTCTCTTTGAGAAAGGGGTAGTTTATTGCTAATTGTCTAAGGTGTATCTACCTTTTCTCTTTGAGAAAGGGGTAGTTTATTGCTAATTGTCTAAGGTGTATCTACCTTTTCTCTTTGAGAAAGGGGTAGTTTATTGCTAATTGTCTCAGGTATATCTACCTTTTCTCTTTGAGAAAGGGGTAGTTTATTGCTAATTTTCTAAGGTGTCTCTACCTTTTCTCTTTGAGAAAGGGGTAGTTTAATTCTAATTGTCTCAGGTGTCTCTACCTTTTCTCTTTGAAAGGGGTAGTTTATTGCTAATTGTCTAAGGTGTATCTACCTTTTCTCTTTGAGAAAGGGGTAGTTTATTGCTAATTGTCTAAGGTGTATCTACCTTTTCTCTTTGAGAAAGGGGTAGTTTATTGCTAATTGTCTAAGGTGTATCTACCTTTTCTCTTTGAGAAAGGGGTAGTTTATTGCTAATTGTCTAAGGTGTCTCTACCTTTTCTCTTTGAGAAAAGGGTAGTTTATTGCTAACTGTCTAAGGTGTATCTACCTTTTCTCTTTGAGAAGGGGGTAGTTTATTGCTAATTGTCTAAGGTGAATCTACCTTTTCTCTTTGAGAAAGGGGTAGTTTATTGCTCATGTCTCAGGTGTATCTACCATTTCTCTTTGAGAAAGGGGTAGTTTATTGCTAATTGTCTCAGGTGTATCTACCTTTTCTCTTTGAGAAAGGGGTAGTTTATTGCTAATTGTCTCAAGTGTATCTACCTATTCTATTTGAGAAGGGGGTAGTTTATTGATAATTGTCTCAGGTGTATCTACCTTTTCTCTTTGAGAAAGGGGTAGTTTATTGCTAATTGTCTCAGGTGTAACTACTTTTTCTCTTTGAGAAAGGGGTAGTTTATTGCTAATTGTCTCAGGTGTATCTACCTTTTCTCTTTGAGAAAGGGGTAGTTTATTGCTAATTGTCTCAGGTGTATCTACTTTTTCTCTTTGAGAAAGGGGTAGTTTATTGCTAATTGTCTAAGGTGTATCTACTTTTTCTCTTTGAGAAAGGGGTAGTTTATTGCTAATTGTCTCAGGTGTATCTACCTTTTCTCTTTGAGAAAGGGGTAGTTTATTGCTAATTGTCTCAGGTGTATCTACCTTTTCTCTTTGAGAAAGGGGTAGTTTATTTCTAATTGTCTAAGGTGTATCTACTTTTTCTCTTTGAGAAAGGGGTAGTTTATTGCTAATTGTCTCAGGTGTATCTACCTTTTCTCTTTGAGAAAGGGGTAGTTTATTGCTAATTGTCTCAGGTGTATCTACCTTTTCTCTTTGAGAAGGGGGTAGTTTATTGCTAATTGTCTAAGGTGTATCTACCTTTTCTCTTTGAGAAAGGGGTAGTTTATTGCTAATTGTCTCAGGTGTATCTACCTTTTCTCTTTGAGAAGGGGGTAGTTTATTGCTAATTGTCTAAGGTGTATCTACCTTTTCTCTTTGAGAAAGGGGTAGTTTATTGCTAATTGTCTCAGGTGTATCTACTTTTTCTCTTTGAGAAAGGGGTAGTTTATTGCTAATTGTCTCAGGTGTATCTACCGTTTCTCTTTGAGAAAGGGGTAGTTTATTGCTATATGTCTCAGGTGTATCTACCTTTTCTCTTTGAGAAGGGGGTAGTTTATTGCTAATTGTCTCAGGTGTATCTACCTTTTCTCTTTGAGAAAGGGGTAGTTTATTGCTAATTGTCTCAGGTGTATCTACCTTTTCTCTTTGAGAAGGGGGTAGTTTATCGCTAATTGTCTAAGGTGTATCTACTTTTTCTCTTTGAGAAAGGGGTAGTTTATTGCTAATTGTCTCAGGTGTATCTACCTTTTCTCTTTGAGAAAGGGGTAGTTTATTGCTAATTGTCTCAGGTGTATCTACCTTTTCTCTTTGAGAAGAGGGGTAGTTTATTGCTAATTGTCTAAGGTGTATCTACCTTTTCTCTTTGAGAAAGGGGTAGTTTATTGCTAATTGTCTCAGGTGTATCTACCTTTTCTCTTTGAGAAAGGGGTAGTTTATTGCTAATTGTCTCAGGTGTATCTACCTTCTCTCTTTGAGAAAGGGTTAGTTTATTGCTAATTGTATAAGGCTCCTCTACCGGGAATTCCGATGGTGCTGCACAAGCATTTTTGTAGGTAGCGTAAATATGACAGACAGACCAACGAAAATGCTATTTCTACCTTAAGCGTGATAGACCTTCGAAAATGCAATTCTTAACTTAAGCTTGACATACCTACGAAAATGCTATTTTTACTTATGCCTGACAGACCCACGAAAATGCTATTTCTAACTTAAGCGTGACATACCTACGAAAATGCAATTCTTAACTTAAGCTTGCTAATTGTGTCAGGTGTATCTACCTTTTCTCTTTGAGAAAGGGGTAGTTTATTGCTAATTGTCTCAGGTGTATCTACCGTTTCTATTTGAGAAGGGGGTAGTTTATTGCTAATTGTCTAAGGTGTATCTACTTTTTCTCTTTGAGAAAGGGGTAGTTTATTGCTAATTGTCTCAGGTGTATCTACCTTTTCTCTTTGAGAAAGGGGTAGTTTATTGCAAATTGTCTCAGGTGTATCTACCTTTTCTCTTTGAGAAAGGGGTAGTTTATTGCTAATTGTCTCAGGTGTATCTACCTTTTCTCTTTGAGAAAGGGTTAGTTTATTGCTAATTGTCTCAGGTGTATCTACCTTTTCCTTTGAGAATGGGTTAGTTTATTGCTAATTGTCTAAGGTGTATCTACCTTTTTTCTTTGAGAAAGGGGTAGTTTATTGCTAATTGTCTAAGGTGTATCTACCTTCTCTCTTTAAGTAAGGGTTAGTTTATTGCTAATTGTCTCAGGTGTATCTACCTTTTCTTTTTGAGAAGGGGGTAGTTTATTGCTAATTGTCTCAGGTGTATCTACCTTTTCTCTTTGAGAAAGGGGTAGTTTATTGCTAATTGTCTCAGGTGTATCTACCTTTTCTCTTTGAGAAAGGGGTAGTTTATTGCTAATTGTCTAAGGTGTATCTACCTTTTCTCTTTGAGAAAGGGGTAGTTTATTGCTAATTGTCTCAGGTGTATCTACCTTTTCTCTTTGAGAAGGGGGTAGTTTATTGCTAATTGTCTAAGGTGTATCTACCTTTTCTCTTTGAGAAAGGGGTAGTTTATTGCTAATTGTCTCAGGTGTATCTACTTTTTCTCTTTGAGAAAGGGGTAGTTTATTGCTAATTGTCTCAGGTGTATCTACCTTTTCTCTTTGAGAAAGGGGTAGTTTATTGCTATATGTCTCAGGTGTATCTACCTTTTCTCTTTGAGAAGGGGGTAGTTTATTGCTAATTGTCTCAGGTGTATCTACCTTTTCTCTTTGAGAAAGGGGTAGTTTATTGCTAATTGTCTCAGGTGTATCTACCTTTTCTCTTTGAGAAGGGGGTAGTTTATTGCTAATTGTCTAAGGTGTATCTACTTTTTCTCTTTGAGAAAGGGGTAGTTTATTGCTAATTGTCTCAGGTGTATCTACCTTTTCTCTTTGAGAAAGGGGTAGTTTATTGCTAATTGTCTCAGGTGTATCTACCTTTTCTCTTTGAGAAGAGGGGTAGTTTATTGCTAATTGTCTAAGGTGTATCTACCTTTTCTCTTTGAGAAAGGGGTAGTTTATTGCTGATTGTCTCAGGTGTATCTACCTTTTCTCTTTGAGAAAGGGGTAGTTTATTGCTAATTGTCTCAGGTGTATCTACCTTCTCTCTTTGAGAAAGGGTTAGTTTATTGCTAATTGTATAAGGCTCCTCTACCGGGAATTCCGATGGTGCTGCACAAGCATTTTTGTAGGTAGCGTAAATATGACAGACAGACCAACGAAAATGCTATTTCTACCTTAAGCGTGATAGACCTTCGAAAATGCAATTCTTAACTTAAGCTTGACATACCTACGAATATGCTATTTTTACTTATGCCTGACAGACCAACGAAAATGCTATTTCTAACTTAAGCGTGACATACCTACGAAAATGCAATTCTTAACTTAAGCTTGCTAATTGTGTCAGGTGTATCTACCTTTTCTCTTTGAGAAAGGGGTAGTTTATTGCTAATTGTCTCAGGTGTATCTACCGTTTCTATTTGAGAAGGGGGTAGTTTATTGCTAATTGTCTAAGGTGTATCTACTTTTTCTCTTTGAGAAAGGGGTAGTTTATTGCTAATTGTCTCAGGTGTATCTACCTTTTCTCTTTGAGAAAGGGGTAGTTTATTGCTAATTGTCTCAGGTGTATCTACCTTTTCTCTTTGAGAAAGGGGTAGTTTATTGCAAATTGTCTCAGGTGTATCTACCTTTTCTCTTTGAGAAAGGGGTAGTTTATTGCTAATTGTCTCAGGTGTATCTACCTTTTCCTTTTGAGAAAGGGTTAGTTTATTGCTAATTGTCTCAGGTGTATCTACCTTTTCCTTTGAGAATGGGTTAGTTTATTGCTAATTGTCTAAGGTGTATCTACCTTTTTTCTTTGAGAAAGGGGTAGTTTATTGCTAATTGTCTAAGGTGTATCTACCTTCTCTCTTTAAGTAAGGGTTAGTTTATTGCTAATTGTCTCAGGTGTATCTACCTTTTCTTTTTGAGAAGGGGGTAGTTTATTGCTAATTGTCTCAGGTGTATCTACCTTTTCTCTTTGAGAAAGGGGTAGTTTATTGCTAATTGTCTCAGGTGTATCTACCTTTTCTCTTTGAGAAGGGGGTAGTTTATTGCTAATTGTCTCAGGTGTATCTACTTTTTCTCTTTAAGAAAGGGGTAGTTTATTGCTAATTGTATAAGGAGCCTCTACCGGGAATTCCGACGGTGCTGCGCAAGCATTTTTGTAGGTAGCGTAAATATGACAGACAGACCAACGAAAATGCTATTTCTACCTTAAGCGTGATAGACCTACGAAAATGCAATTCTTAACTTAAGCTTGACATACCTACGAAAATGCTATTTTTACTTATGCCTGACAGACCAACGAAAATGCTATTTCTAACTTAAGCGTGACATACCTACGAAAATGCAATTCTTAACTTAAGCTTTACATACCTACGAAAATGCTATTTTTACTTATACCTGACAGACCAACGAAAATACTATTTCTAACTTAAGCGTGACAGACCTACGAAAATGCAATTCTTAACTTAAGCTTGACATACCTACGAAAATGCTATATTTACTTATGCCTGACAGACCAACGAAAATACTATTTCTAACTTAAGCGTGACATACCTACGAAAATGCAATTCTTACCTTAAGCTTGACATACCTACGAAAATGCTATATTTACTTATGCCTGACAGACCAACGAAAATACTATTTCTAACTTAAGCGTGACAGACCTATGAAAATGTAATTCTTAACTAAAGCTTGACATACCTACGAAAATGCTATTTTTACTTATGCCTGACAGACCTACGAAAATACTATTTCTAACTTAAGCGTGACATACCTACGAAAATGCAATTCTTAACTTAAGCTTGACATACCTACGAAAATGCTATTTTTACTTAAGCCTGACAGGCCTACGAAAATACTATTTAAAACGTAAGCCTGACAGACCTATGTAAAATTTAAGCGTGACAGTTCAACGAATATGCCATTTCAAATATAAGCGCAATACACCTACTAAAATTCTATTTTAAACTTAACCGTGACAGACCGAAGAAAATAGTATTTTCAACATCAGTGTGAAAGACAGGCCTACGGAAATGCTATTTGAAACTTAAGCGTGACAGATCAACGAAATGCTATTGAAAATTTTAGCGTAATTGGTTTTTGTCTTTTAATTTTATTTTTTATTTAACTGGCTTTGCAAACTCATTTTTTTCGTGATTCAAACAATCTAACCCAAGCTCAATGGGTGATCCAACGGGTCACATTCTTCTTCTAGTATATCTTTATTTAGAAAAGATTTAAAACATTTTCCTAGATTAATACGACTACTATTTTTAAAAGTACAACATTTAAGGTTACCGATCGTGGAATAAACCTGATATAAAACCGATATAAACACGATATAAGACCGATGTAAACATGATATAAACATGATATAAACATGAGATAAACATGAGATAAACACGATATAAACATAATAAACACGATAAAAAGACGATATAAACATGTGATAAACACGATATAAACATGATATAAACACGATATAAACACGAGTTAAACATAATATAAACGATATAAACACCCCAATTCCAACCGACATTCTTTAGAAATCTCGTTTTCTCTCTTTCACACAAAAGAGAATCTATGGCATTCGAACATTGCAACAAAGACTCTTATGACATTCTAAAAAAGGATCTCTTCAATATTCGTCATTTTCAATCCTCTCATTATATTCTCCATCATTCAACTGAAACTCCATATATATCATTACCCTTTATCCTCGATTGGCTTTTGACCTTGCTACCCATCTCCCCACCCAGGGTTCCCCTATAAAGCTGGTCTCTATCACAGACGCTCCTTGCGTTTCAGTGACATACCTTGTTTAGTACGGGAAAAAAAGTTGTGAATCATTAGTAAACTATGAATTCTAACGGGGACGCTGATTCCCCTGAAACATTGGAGCCAGTGATGTAGTTCCGATTTACAAGATGTCTATTGGCCTCGTGGACAATATTCACTGTCGCAGACAGGGCTCATTTCACAAGCAGGGAGACATCTGAGAAGACACGAAAGTTTCCGGTCAGCATTTGACAATCTCCAGACGAAACGTAATGAGTCTCCTCGCTCGATCGAGCCACCCCAAGGGAAAGAGATCCCTTCAAATCATGGAGGGTAGAATGTGAATCACGGATATATAATATAATATTTTATATAAAGATTGACTTAAAGAACTCTTTTAAATACAGATTATTTCAAATAAGTTTTTCGATAGGAATCTTAGGTTCAAATTTGTAAGAAAATCGAAGTTCAAAATATGTTTTTAGGTATTGGTTTTGTATAAAAGAATTCATAGCATGCCGCGTAACTATCGACCCCCCACCACCACCACCACCACCTTTTTTTTGTTTCTAACGTTATTGGTTAGTTTGTTTCGTACCCTTACGCTTGCTCTATTTTTGTTGTAGTTTCTGGTTGACACGCACGAGCGCACACGCAAACATATCTACACACGCGTCATAACATAAATAAATACACATACGGGCACACATCACACTCACAGGAACACACAAATATGTAGACGCCTGCATATACACACACTAACGACTAAACCCACATACACACAGGCACGCGTACACGCAAACACATGTACGCACACATATACGTACAGTACGTGAGTCTTATTATCTATCTATTTTGGGTGTAGTAACATTGACTTATTTAGTGAACAAACGCCGCCGTGAAAAGGTCAAACGTTTAATGCAATGTTCGCGCCACTCGAAAAGAAAAGGCGGGAAACATGGCGCGACTTTAAGGCGAACATTCAAGTTTTCGGATTGTTCTTTTAACTTTACATATTCTTTGGTGCTTCTTGATTTTCGTACCGATATGTAAGACATTTCTTAAAAAGAAAATGGCTAAAGAAATGTATAAACTTAGTTGTGTACTTACGTGGTAGCTGAAAAGTATTATTTTTTTTAATTTAAAAAAAAAACACGATTTTATCTATCACTGGCCATTTTTCACCAGTTTCGGGTCTGCTTGGACAAGGGACATAACTCCAATTTTTTGTTTACTAACTTTAGAAAAACAACTTATAAGTACGATATAAAATAAAAGAAGATTTCTTCGTGTAAAAAAACCAACATTTTCAAAACCAAAATTTGGAGTTCTGACTTCTAAATCAACTTAACTCTGTGCAGGTCTTTATTTATCCCTCTTTCTCTCAAGTCTATTTTTATCACTTCTTCCCATGTTTTCCTTTTCCTTCCCCTGTGAACTGGACCTGCTTCCTCGACTGTTCTACATCTACTAACACAAGAACTCTCATCATATTTTTCAATGTGGCCATACCATCAAAGTCTCCTGTTCTGCACACATCTCCCTATACTGTCCAGTTTTAATCTTCGTCTGAGGTCATAAGATCTAAGCCACATCAATCGCATGATTCTCACATTATTTCTCTCCATGCCACGCATGTCCTCAACCTCCACTGACCAGGTTTCACTTCCATACATCTTCATACTTCGTACTCAAAAGTAAAATAAAATAAAATCAACGACAACTAGAAGATATCTTCATCCCGTCATCTCAGTTTTCCGAATATTAGAACAACAACTAAATGAAGATAACAGTGGAAAACATCTAAATAACAATACCCTAATTTTCCTTGCCCGTTTGGTTAGGATCAAAGTGAAGTATCTGTTCGTATACACCACTTATCTTTTCTGTCCTCGGTCAGTGACGGCGAAATCTTTCTAGACTGAAGACATTTTAATTGTTGTTCCAATCCAGAGTGCCCATTTCTCCACATTAAGAACCGACTTTGTGTTTAACTCTGCCCTCGTGAGGAGGTGAGTAAATAGGGGCAATACCTTAACTTAGATATGACGTGAGGTAGTACGAGTGCATATATCCCCTTTTTCTCTCTCTTTCTCTCTATTTCTCCCTCTCTCTCTCTTTCTTTCTCTCTCTTTCTCCCTCTCTTTTTCTCTCTGTTTCTCTTTCTCTCCCTCTTCATCTTCTCTCTCTCTTTCTTTCTCTCTCTCTTTCTCTCTCTCTCTCTTTCTCCCTTTTTCTCCCCCTCTCTCTCTCTCCTTCCGTCTTCAAAGATTCGTATCGATCAGAGATCCAACGCTTCATAGCACGAATCGAAGAATTCAATTAAAATCATTTCCCGCTTCAATTACTTTTTTCGTTTATTGAGGTCCGCGTGTGTGGAACGTGGGGACGGTGAGGTACGACGGGCAAGGAGAAGAGAGAAAAAATGGCGGCTGAAAGAGGGGAGGGGTAGAATGAAATAAGAACACACAAACGGACCAAGTCTCTCGTGGACACATTATTTACCTCCTTGCCAGAAGGTTAGACACAAGGCCATGCGTGATTTTGAGAAGCCAGCGCACTATGATAAGCGCACTCTGACCTACAAAAATGCCTGTCGACATTCCCCGGTAGGAACATCTCAGACGATTAGCAATAAACTAACCCTTTCTCAGAGAGACGGTGAACAGAATCATACCTCAGCCCGAGAGCAACAAAGCCAGTCGGATTGAAGAATGCCGTATCATTATTCTATGATAGACGCACCTAAAACACGAGCCTATTCGATCTGTGCACCTAGCTATGAAAATCAGAGTTTTTCGCGAGGAGAGACACCGGTACTTGTTTCAAGCAAATAACCCTGAACCTTTACTTTTTGATGGATTTTCATCAAAAACTAATGAAGAGCATCTTAGATATTTGCATAATTACCATTTTAATACGACTTCCTGGTGACCGGTCGATTTGGCTTCGACTGGCATAGATTTGGCATGATGGTGAGAGTGTTTACTAATGGGCCGGACGACCAGGGATCAATCCTCGGTCGAGTCATACCAAAAACTTACAAAATGGTACTTGATTCCCTCTTGCTAAACATTCAGCATTATAAAGTGAGGATCAAGGGCAAGTGGCGTCTTCCGCTACACGTTGGTGTAGTAGCTCATTAAAAGGCAGCCTTCGGGTCGCCCTCGGCTATGGTAGACCACTTGACTTTACTTGATGCAATCTTTTATCTATATAGGAGTCAGATACATCCTAAGATGGAGGTGCCATTCGCAACACCCTTTCCCTTGTTTTGATAAGCTCCAAGATCTGACTTTCACTCGAGATCTAAAGTGGAAGACTTATATCCAATCTGTGTATAAAGTTGCTGGGAAAATGGTTGGATCAGTTATACGGTGAACGCCACCGCGAGAGGATTCGAAACAATGGGTGGAATGGGCAGAATTGGATTATCCAAGACGACAGATCAACAAGTATTTGTTAACATTAGACTTGAAGACGACATGTTGCAGTCAGTTGGGAAGCAGCCTTGTGGGATATTGTTCAACATATGGGATGTTCTAGGAAATACACCTTTTTATGGAAGTTCCGTTTTGTTTTTGGTACACAGAGAAAGAAAGAAAAGTTCTTTGTTGTGGTTGTAGCTTGGCGAGTTCTTGCTGTGAATGTTTTACATAGGGAGCGGAGCAGGGGTTGGAGCCCAGCCGAGCTCCAGCCATGAACTTAACGATTATAGTAGAGAGAGAGAGACTAGCAACATCTCTGCTGTGTGAAAGGGGAATGCTGGCAGATGTGAGACGTGCTCTAGCCCGGTAGAGGGAGTCTACATTTTTTGCAGAAGACTTGGGGGTGGAGCCAGCAGACATTGTGGGACCTGTTTTAAACTAAATGCTAATTACGTCCAGGGTTACAAATGCAGTAAATTCATCATGTGACAGGGGCTAGAGCTTGGCAGGCAGTGCGGGGCCCACTAGGTTAGAAATTAGTTTTCGTACCCTGTCTAGGAGGAAAAGGTAAGTGATTGGTGCACCAGCTCAGATATGAGAAAAAGTACTGCATGCATAGGCGAATGTTGGCTTTTCAGAGATATAGGATACTGGCAGATGTGAGAAGTTTTCTAGTGCGGTAGAGGGAGCATGTCTCCTTTTGCAGCAGGCTTGACAGCGTCTTCTATGTACTTATTCCGCTTTGCTAGACGGGAAGCGTCTAGTGGCGATTCTACATGGAGCTGCCCGTCTGTGGCTGGTTGTTGCTTCTCAAATTTAGTAACTCGAATACATTTTACCCAAAAACATATAAATCTTTATTATATTCCAAGTGACAAGCTTCGGACAGAGAGACTGACTACTAGTTAATTTTAAGACTACATTTCACACGCCCGTCTCGTTCCGCTTCCAATAAATTCTCCCTCAAGCTCTCAGCATGCTAATCGACTCCTAAAGTCCAACCCTTCCCCGTCGTGATAGGGGAGGTGGCAACGTGGTAGTGTCAGAGCTATGTCTTCTGGAATTTCGGTTCTTGGCAAGGCCACCCGTGATGGACAGGTTTGACACGAAGCGGTCTAGGGCCGAAAGTGTTTTTTTTTAAGCTCAGTGGATGGAGGATCCCTTTTCGCAGCAGACTAGGGGTTGGATCTAGGCAAACAGTGTGGGACCTGTTTAAAACAAGTGTGACAGACCGATCGACCTGCTAAAAAAGTTGCGTCCACTCAATATTCGTGTTTGGCGATTTTATTTTAACATAAACAAAAAAGTCACAATGGTTTATACAATGAAATATTTTAAAAAAATTCATTTTGCTTAGGCATTAAGCCCGAATCGCTTTGGGAGAGGGGGGTCTTGCAATTTTGTTACCCTACGCTAGACACCCTCACTAAATACTGCATTCACTCTGTGGGTTGTCCTACTTAAAAAAAATCCTGAAGTGGTTTCAATTAAATTTTATGTACAAAAACAAAGTGTGCAATGAGTGATGATGGGGAGTGGGACAACATTAAAAAACACCCTTAATGAAAGAAAAATAATAAACAAAATAAAATGATAATGATGCTAAGTATTAGGCCGACCACTGTTTCCCAAGTGATTCGAAAACAAGAGGTTCGGTCTCTAAATGGGAGTGGGAGCTAAGTGGGTTGTCAAAAATGAAACAGGTCGAGTGGAGTATGGGAATGGATGGTGTCTTCCAAGATATAAGACAACAGGGGCAAAATAAATGTTGGAGGATCTCTAGTACCAAAAGACAAGACAGAGTCATGATTCATTTCATCCTCCAGCTAAGAACGTAATATTTAAACCGAAGCTTGAGCGATGGTCTGACGGACAACGCCTGTCATGGAGATAAAGGATGCATCGTTTCATGTATTAACGGGTCACCGCTTATCAAAGCCCAAATGCCATTCGAGGATAAGGGTTAATGCGTTTATCAGTTCGACGGTGAGACAACAGCTTGAGGATTGGTAACAATTGTTAAAACTGAGCAGGATTTTATTATTTAAGAAGACGGCTTGACAAGAATTTGTTAACATTGGACTTGAAAACGGCCATGTTGTAGTCAGCTGGAAACGGTTCCATTGTATTGTGTTCTACATACGGGCAGTTCTTAGAAATAAACTTTGCTCATGGAAGTTCCGTTTAGTTTTAGGTACGCAGAGAAAGAACAAAAAAGTATTTACAGTGGTTGTCTTAAAATTAAAATGATACTCGCTCGCTCTCCGATGTGCGGAGTCAGAAAAATACTACGGAAGATTAAAGGAAATAGCAGATGTTCGATATTAACGCCACAGAAAACCGTGTTAGGTGAAACGGGTTCGTGAAACACTTTTCAGCATTGGTTTACGAAAGACTATCATGGTTACCCAGCGTTGCTCGGAATGCAGAGATAACAAAATAATAAATGTAAAAAGTGTGTAACATCTTTCTTTTTCAAATTTCACTTTCTTTCTTTGTACCTCTTTCTATTCCCCTCCCCCTCTCTCTCTCTCTCTCTCTCTCTCTCTCTCTCTCCATCTATCTTTCTCTATCCCCCTCTCCCCTGACACTCGAGGATAGTGTTTAGTAGGTAATTCAAACTCTCCAAGTAAAATTAAAACTCTCTCTCTCTCTCTCTCTCTCTCTCTCTCTCTATGTATATATATATATATATATTAAAAAAAAACACAATACAATAATACACAATACATTATATCACCTTATAATATTATATGTGTATATACATGAAATAATAAAAAAGTATGTATATTATTTCATATATATATATATATATATATATATATATATATATATATATATATATATATTGGGGTTGAGTGTGATTAGTCTCTAAGACACATCATTCATTGTAAATAACATAACGTTCTCTTAGTTTTAAATATAGACTTTCCTTTCTTTTCTTTTTTCTACATTCTCCCCTTTTAAAATCTCACGGTTAAGTGTGGGCAAAACCGGTCGGCTGGCACATTTTTCTCATGTATCTTTTAACGATGTCCTCATTTCGTAATTGCCCTAATAAAATTGTGTACCCCAAAGAAAATCATGAAATATATATATATATATATATATATATATATATATATATATATATATATATATATATATAGTCATGGTTTCGAATCTCGCCTTACTCATCCACGCTTATGAGCCGTACAAAATTTACTAAACATTCACGAGGAGGCTTTATCAGTGTATAACACACCACAGTCAGGCTGAAAAACAAGGTGCGTCAAATCACATATCTCCTTATTATATACATAATGTAATGTTTGAAATGCATAAAACACCACTTTTTCTTGAAGAGACTATCATCAGTGCTCATAAAAAGTAAACCCTTCCGGCTGAAAAAGAATGAAGTGCATTCAGCATTCATGTATTTTTTATAGTTTTTAGTTCTCTATATATTATTCTCATATTATATTTCATTATTCATATATTCGTCCGATCATGAATGAAATAATAAACCAAAAGTAAAGTTACATACAGAAGGAGAAAAAAAGAATAAATTACTAATTATTGGTAAATATTAAATTTGAAGAGCAAAAAAAATGCTATCGTATTAATGAGCAGAAAGTATTTCCAATTCTTTGAAAATCCCTGGGTTAAAATAAACTTGTATAGTATGTAACTTTACTTTTGTTTTATTATTTTATTCTTTCCTATAAATATGCTCTATCCCCAATATTGAGCATATTTCTATCACGCTAGGACCTTATATAACATAATTATTTTATAAAATTTGAATACACACACACACACACACACACACACATATATACATATGTATATATATATATATATATATATATATATATATATATATATATATATCACAAAGAGGTGTTCGATCCTGGTCACGGCACCAAATCATAACTAGACTTTGTGTGCCTTCTACTGCAGAGACCGTGATCGTCTGCTCGTTGTCATAGTCCTTATTTAAGACTTGATTTCGACACTGGCCTTAACTCTGCCACAAAGAAGGTGGGATTCCTCTACCGTACTAGAAAACGTCTCACACATGCTAGTATCCTATACCTCTGCAAAGCCACTATTTGTCCATGCATGGATTATTGTTGTCACATCTGGGCTGGTGTACCAACCACTAGTTTTTACCTCTTAGACAAAGTCCAAAAAAGAACCTTTAATATAATAGGTTCCAAACTGTCTACCAAGCTCCAGCCCCTGTCCGATCGCCGCAATGTTTCATCGCTGTGTTTTTTTACAAGTACTTCAACGGAATGTGCTCCGATGAACTTGCTCCACTTCTGCCCCCCTCAACGTAAATATCCCCAACCAACCCAACAAGCAGCAAAATCAGACCCTTTGCTGTTGAAGTCCCCATATACCGGAAGGCTTTCTATAAATTCTTTACTTGAATCACTTGCTTTTGGAATTCCCTCCCTGCTCCCTATTGATACCGACTGTACTAACATGTAGAATTGTAAATGTAATGTGAACATATATCTCGCTGCACAAGTGCTTACTTAAATCTGACCCCTAATTCACAGTAGATTCTTACGCCCAAGTAGCAGTGGGTCTTGTTGGAGTGACTTGAACTTTTAAAAAGTGTCAATTATGTGGCATCGGTCACTGCTGTAGGCAAAGGATTCCGCTTCCAAACGAAATCACAACTCAAGTTTAAAACAAGTATCGATGTTTTATGTAAGTGGTGTGTATTTAATCTCTTCGTAATATTGCATCATTTGTCTTCATATTATTTTTAAATGGGAGGGGGACAAACAATTAGAAATTGAATGGGACCATTTGTTCTACGCAGCGTTGTCCGGGGTCAATAATTGTAAGATTACAGTATTACATTTAGTAAGTGGTATATATTAAATCTCTGCTAGTCAAAAATATATAGGAAAAGGCGTTTGATTAACTCAGCTTTAGTATAATAATAGCTTTGCTATTTCAACCTGAAACGGAACGACTGACGGAGCTTCTCGTGGAGATGCGATGATGTATCTGCAAATAATTAATGTTTCATGAAATATATGGTTGTTGTTTTTTAAAATAAATATTCCAAAAGTGTTTTGTTCACACGATTAATCAAGACCGGCTAGACGCAACCTTTGCAGGTGTCAAACGATCAAAGGCGACCGCCTCGCATTTTCGTCAACCGGCAACAGCGAGTGTCAACAACCGAAGAGGCCGAAAAGGGCTAATAGAGATTGATCTACGCTGAGAGTCGTTCAAAAAGATAATAGTGAAATGCGAAACTGTTTTGCCTATAGTTTTTGTAGATGACAATACATACATTCTCTTCGTACAGGTCATTTATCATTTAGAGGCGATTATTACTATTTATCCATAGATTACTCTCTCTCTCTCTCTCTATCTCTATCTCTATCTCTATCTCTCTCTCTATCTCTATCTCTCTCTCTCTCTCTCTCTCTCTCTTGTAAAAGAAAAAAGAAAATATTCTTCTTGGTCCTTGGCCTTTTGGCTAATATCAGTATGCAGTATCTGTTCCGATGTATGCTACACTCTGAAGAACCGTATCGTCATTGCCTTCAGGCCTTGATTCCGCCGGTCTGAGGTATTGTCCTGTGAGATGCACCCTCCCAGGTTTTGCCTTATCACCCTTGAGAATGGCTTAGTTTATTGCTAATCGCATGAGGTGCCCCAGCCGGGAGAAGCCGACGGCGCTACTCTGGCATTTTTGTAGGCCAGAGCGCGCTGATCCTAGTGCGCTGGCTAACGACACCTGACCTTGTGTCTAGCCTCATGGAAAGGAGGTAAATAAAATACGTTGACCTTGTGTATACCTCCTGCTGGGGAGGTAAATAACTTGGCTTTTAGGCTTAGATCAGAGTGTAGTATCTGTTCCGATGGATGCTACACTTTGAAGACCGGGACCGTCTTGGCCTTCGGGCCTTGATTCCGCCGATCTGAGGTATTGTCCTGTACAGTTCTAGGAGGTCCACCCTCCACGGCTCTGCCTCCTCGCCCTTTGAAATAAGGCTTAGTTTATTGACAATCGCCTAAAGCGCTCCTGCCAGGGAATGACGACGGAGCTGTCCAGGCATTTTTTGTAGGCCAGAGTGCTTTTCCTCTAGTAGGCTGGCTTTTCAATCCCACTTTCCGACCTTGTGTCACATCTTCTCGCAGTGGGAAGGAAAATAAATACAAAATAAAAGTTAAATATTTTAACTTTAGTTGTATTTTAATGAGACCAAAAAAAAATATCTCACCTCAATTCTATAATTATAAAAAGTGAAGCAATTCAAATCTCTAAGATACCAGTGAATAATGCAGGTGTAAATTTAGCTCAATGGTTAGGACTTTAGGTCAAACAGAGCTCATAAATTATAACTCAGAAAAATACAACATTTATGACATAATCAGTATTACGCATTACATAACCATGTTAAAACAAATTCGAGCTCATATATAAAAACACACAAGACTAAAAAATCACGTTGACTCACCGGTTCCCGTTAGATCACCGAAGTTAAGCGACGTTGAGTCTGGTCAGCACTGAAATGGGTGACCATTTGAGAATACCAGGTGCTGTATGTGCTCTCCGCTTATCTCGGCATTGTTCTCCTTGCTACTGGAATCAGGCATTGCCGATCCAGGAGAGGTGTGGTTGGAATTGTCCAACCCTTGCGTCATAATTACACGCGCAGTCACCCTTACAGGGGGTATCCATTGTCCATCAAGGTTAAATGGATGCCAAGATCTAACTTCATCCACAGTCAGACTGTTTCGCTGTATCACACCTCTTCAGTGTGGCTATATAGGCAACTGCTTCAAACTGGGGTTGAACCTACGACTGTCTAATTGACAGTCGGCGATTTTAATCTTAGACGCCGTTAACCAGTGAAATCTAAATGCTTATATAAACATTTACAACTACCAGAGAGTGCTCTATTTGTGTTTAAAAAGAGATTTGCATTATCGCTAATGGTAGTTGAGGATATCACTTATCTCAGGGCTCAACCTAAGAAGGAGGGCATATCTATCTATCTATCTATCTATCTGTTTTCCCTATAATTCAACCATTCTTGAGTCCACATTTTCGTTACTGCCCACACTTTCTAAAACATCGATATCTTATTAAGCGCTATACCAAATTTCAAACTGCTTACATTATTAAAAAGAATACTCATTCAGCCATGAACGTGTTCGAAGTCTTTTTTTTTTAATGTAAAAAAAAATCCTGCAGCGATAAAACGAAAAATGGATTTTACGAAGACTGGATAATTTCGTTTTTATTTAATTATTTAAAATCTTAAAAATACCAAACATTATTTAAATGTGTAAACTTTTTTTTAAAAATAGATTCTTCACTGAGTTTAATTTTATTTTTGTTTTATTAAACAAAGAAAATCTATTTTTAAAACATGAATTTCGTTTCTTTACGATTCCTTTAAGAATTTAACCGTTTATTGAAACTTCCATGAGCAAAGTTTCTTTCCAAGAATTACCCGTGGAACACAATACAACGCGGCTGCATCCCAGTTGACTACAACATGGTCGTTTTCAAGTTCGATGTTAACAAATTCTTGTCGAGCCATCATCTTAAATAATCAAATTCTGCCCACTTTCAACCATCGTCTCTAATCCTCAAGGTTATGTGTCACCGTCCACTTGACAAACTCATTAACCCTTATCCTCGAGTGCCATTTTCAGCCTTGATAAGCGGTGACTCATTAGTACAAAAGAATGAAATATTGACTTTTATATAGCAAATAAATGCTCCCTGTCGGTCGGAGTTTTTTCCAAGCTACTGGGTCACCTGGTGTACACCTGTTACAAAAGAATCGAAAGTTTACGGAAGCGCCTCTGATGTACAAAAGAATCGAAAGTTTACGACCGCGCCTCTAGTGTACAAAAGAATCGAAAGTTTACGACCACTCCTCTGTTGTACAAAAGAATCGTAGTTTATCGAAAGTTGTCGGACGCGCCTCTGTGTACAAAAGAATCAAAAGTTTACGACCGCGCCTCTAGTGTACAAAAGAATCGAAAGTTAACAACCGCGCCTCTGTTGTACAAAAGAATCGTAGTATATCGAAAGTTGCCGGACGCGCCTCTGTGTACAAAAGAATCAAAAGTGTACCTACACAATTAAATTAAATAAGGGTAAACCGAAATAAAAATAAACAATCACGATGACGTCATTTCCGACATAATAAGTCTGCAGTTTTCCGAATAAATTTCAAGACTTTAAAAAATAAATTAGAATTTTATTTCGGGATAAAAAATACAATTTAAGACTAATAATAAATTTCATCCAAAATGTGTGCAAAAATCAATCGAAATAAGCGAACAAACACTCCCACCACACAAAAAAAGGTAAGAGTAAATGCCTGGGAGCATAATATGACAACAGAATATTTAGTACACTAACTCTCTATAAAAATGAGAAGGTAATCCTGGGAGAATGGTATCGTGAGAAACGAACGTATATTATAATGCCCCCTCCCCCGGAAAGTAGAAGTAATGCCTGGGAGCAATATATCATGACGAATGAAAATATACTACACATAATTAATAGACCCGATTAAATCGCCTTACATTATATTTGGAAGCTTAGCTCAGTTGGTTGAACGATAGACTCAAATTTATTTATTATTTATTATTGGTAAGATGTGCCTTAATGTATTTCTTACGTTTGCAAAATTTCTCATATTTGGAAAGAATGAAATGGAGAAAAAAGAAAAGAAATTAAAAATTTTAAAATTTGGAAAGTCACTTGGTTGAGACCGTTAAGAATCAAAATCTCAAAATAAAAATAAAAATAAAAATTAAAAAAATAAAAATATTGATATAAAATATAAAAGATAATATATAAAATATAAAATATGAATTATAAAATATAAAATATAAAATATAAAATAAAATAAGATAAAATAAAATAAAGCGAAAAGAGAGAGATATAATAAAAGGGTAGAATAAAAAGATAGATAGATAGATAGATAGATAGATAGATAGATAGATACACAGAGAGATAGAGATAAAATGAGGTCGTTTACGCTCCTTTCCCCACTTCTGGCTGAATCGTAAACGAACTCATTTTATCTCTATCTATCTATCTATCTATCTATCTATCTATCTTTTTATTCTAAGATGGAATACTGCTGCCACATCTAGGGAGACGCCGTTCTGGCTACCTTCCATTGCCTAGATAAAGTTCAAAATCAACTCCGAAATCTAGTGGGGTGAGGCGTTATCTCTTCTGTTCCTTACAGCCCCTTTCGCACAGAAGAGAGGTTGCTAGTCTCTTTCTACTCAAACTCCACTTGGCCTTTTGGCTAAGATTAAAGTGTAGTATCTGTTCCGATGGATACTGCACCACATAGACTGGTATTGTCTTTGCCTTCGGGGCTTGATTTACGCCGGTCTATGGGTCTGTCCTGTGCAGTTCTAGGAGGTCCACCCTCCCAGGCTTCGCCTCCCCTCTTTGGGGAGGAGTAAGTTTATTGCTTACTACCTGAGGCACCCCTACCAGGGAATGCCGATGGGGCTGCCCAGGCAATTTTTAAACCCCACTTTCCCGACCCGACCTTGGGTCACATCTTACTTGTGGGAGTAAGATAAAATCTGGCCTTGTGCCTAACTCCTGGAGAGGAGTAAATCAATACTCTATCCTCATTTACATGGAAGATGCTCGACTGAGCTCTATTCGCTTGTTGATTTTCGCAAAACATTCACTGCAAGAACTCGTCTTATTACAATAGCGAAAAAAGATTTTTCCCTTCTTTCGCCATGTGCCCAACGCCAGGAGTAATTTCCATGGACAGAGCTCCTTTGCAAGAGCTTCTCGTCTGTGGAACACATTGCCGCGAGAGTGCTTTTCTGCAGACTACAACATCATCATTTTCAAATACAATGTCAACATATCGTTAACCGTCCCATAAGTAATCAAATTTAATTCATTGCATTGATCAGTTTCGGTTGACAATTGTTCCATTCCATTAATCCTTATCCTTGAGTGGTTCTTGGCCTTAACAAGTTTTAAAAAGGTACTTCAAGCCGGTGTGTGTGGGGGGGCGTGTATGCGTGTGCGTCTCTCTATCTGTCTGAGGAGTCGAAAGTACACAAGTGAAACCGAACAAGAGACTAGTTGCTAGATCGTCTGTATCCTGTTTGTATGCTGTAATAACTCTAGTCTTGACATTGGACTCGCGCAGTCAGTCGTTTCACCATAGAACGCACCGCCATTATTGCAGACCGTAGGAGACCTAGATCCGTGACGGGAAAAGCTGAGGAATACAATTTGATAATATAAAAATAGGTCATTTTTCCTCACAACCTTTGTAAGCTAAAAAGAGACAAAAAAGAGAGAGCCAAACGTAAGCACCCCATCCTCTCTACCCCTCTTCTGTCTGTCTGTCTGTCTGTCTGTCTATCTGTCTGTCTGTCTGTCTCTCTCTCTCTCTCTCTCTCTCTCTCTCTCTCTCTCTCATTGACTCTCTGAATATAAAAGACAATTACAGGAAATACCGCGGCCATGTTAGATCAGTTTCAGAGCGAGGCCGAAACAGTTTACGTGGCGTTTTATTGGCGTTTACCAATGACAGATTCATTCAGTAAGTCTTTCTTTCGGTATTCGGGCAAACTTTTTGTTCTTTATTGTGTGAATTATATATATTACACGTCTTCAAGAGTAGATGGTTCGATTTTAATAGAACGTGTATTCTTCTAGTATATTAAAAGAATACCCGACCCAGGACGGGTAAAATTATTTCTCATGAGAGAACAGTTTCACGCCACTTTTACGTCCTCTTACTAAGATCAAAATCAATATATAATGCTACTAAACCTTATGTCTGAAATCCTTATTCCAATTTTGATCAACATCCATTACACGATTTTAAGTGTAGAAAATCTCTCAAATTTAAGGCTTGAGCTTAAGGGATCGTAAGTCGAAATTGAAATTCAGGGAATCTTACTTAACTGGTGTCTAATGACTATAGATCAAATTTGATGCAAATCTGAAATATCTGAATGTTTAAATGGGAGGTTGTGTGTATATTATGGCCCCACTAAATACCCTGTAAAATACTGAAAAGAAACTGAAATTTAGGAAATAGTTATTAAATAATGTCTAATACATATTGTAAAAAAATCACAAAAATTGGTACTGAATTTTCACGAAGTGCTTCCACCCCTCTTTTTCTTCTTTTTTCATAAAATCATATTAAACTAAATATAACCCATATTACCTACCCTTACGCCTAGTAGTTGTGTTTCAAAATTCATAATGATCACATAATGAGTTTAGGACTGAATCCTTTACATATAAATATATAAACATATACACATAACTAACTTTATATAAATAAAGATCTATATGATACACCACTGTATGCCTGGGGCATAACTTTCGTTAGGGATCCGTAATGTCGTGAAACTGCAGTAAAGCGTTAGGCTAAGTACAATCTATTAGTATTTATCATTTATCATTGATATATATTTATATGTATATATATATGTATATATATATATGTATATATGTATGTATATATTTATATATATATGTGTGTAGAGAGAGAGAGAGAGCGAGAGATAGAGATAGATAGATAGATAGATAGATAGATAGATAGATAGATAGATAGATAGATAGATAGATAGAAAGATAGATAGATAGATAGATAGATAGATAGATAGATAGATGAGAATGATGTATGAAACTAAAAGCAGGATGTATACGTTTAGAAACTAGAACCTATCGTGAAATGATTAAAGCTCAATATACGGGATAGAGCAATCATATAGTTAAATAAAAAAAAGAGAAATAAAAAATGTAAGAGTGAAAACTCTATTTCATCTTCAGTTGTTCAATGCAAGGTATATTCAATAAAGTGTGTTTATTTTTTTCTTTCTTTATACTGGCTTTTCATAGATTTGAATCTTATCATCAGAGAAAAAACATAGATAAGTCGGCAAGAAAGTAGCCAAAGTTCTAAAATTTGAAAATTTGAGAAGATAGTAGAAGTGTAAGTGTGTGAAAAAGTTGTTTATTCCTTTGATAATGTTCAAATCTTTGAAAAGCCGGCTTAAGGGAAAAATAAACATACTTTTATTGAATACACTTTTGTTGTTGTCACTCTTTTATTTTTTATTTTTTCATTTGTCTGTCTGTCTGTTTGTCTGTCTGCCTGTCCCTCTCTCTCTCTCTCTCTCTCTCTCTCTCTCTCTCTCTATATATATATATATATATATATATATATATATATATATATAATATGAAACTAAAAGTATACTTTTAGATGATAGAACCTATAGTGAAATAGTTTAAGCTCAATATACGAGATAGAGCAATTATACAGATAAAAGAAAGAAGAGAGATAAATATGTACAAATGACAAATCTATTTCAACTTCAATTGTTCAATGCAAGGTGTACTCGGTAAAAGATTTGTCATTCGTACATATTTATCTCTCTCCTTTCTTTCATCTCTCGATATATATATCGAATCTTGCTAGGTCCAGCCACACTGACGATTCGTAGAAACGACAAAAGACATATCTGTAGAAAATTATATACTAAACACATGCACGCACACACACACACACACACACACACACACACACACATATATATATATATATATATATATATATATATATATATATAAATAATATGTTTTATGTAAATAAATATTTATATATATAGTAACTGAGGTAAGGTTTGTATCCACAGGATAAAATGCAGTTAATCTTTATTGTGTTTATATAAAAGTGCTCGACAATAAATAGAACCATATATTTATAATAAAATGTTTTATTTATACAAACCTAACATGGCAACACATTTGGGAACATGTTTCAGACGTAGCTATAATTATATCGTTATTGTCAGGACAAACAAAAAGGTCCATCGTTTACGCCTTAATATTGTAGACTCTACAATACGAAGGCGTGAACAACGGACCTTTTTTGCCTCGTTTTGCCTGATGGTGTCGAGATTATTATAGCTATTTCTCAAATATATTCCGAATTGTGCAGCCATTATATATATATATATATATATATATATATATATATATATATATATAGAGAGAGAGAGAGAGAGAGAGAGAGAGAGAGAGAGAGAGAGAGAGAGAGAGTTGTGTGTTTGTGTGTGTGTCGGAGTATTTTGAAAAGAAATCAATAAAGTGCTCGATCGTAAGAATGCGAGAGCTAAAACAAAAATTATTTATCTAAAAACATTACCGATTTCAGAGATGTACCATGGTTTCATTTACACTGGTAAATAACTTGCATATATATATATATATATATATATATATATATATATATATATATATATTAATTTGAAATAAATAAACTAAACACACATTAGGGCTGTCCGCATTATAAATTATTTCGACCTAGATGGGTCTCATCAGACGCGTACACAGCCACATTTAGGCACTTAATATATATATATATATATATATATATATATATATATATATATATATATATATATATATATATATATGATTATTTTTATTCATACAGATATGTACACCTGGATTACTATATATATATATATATATATATATATATATATATATATATATATATATATATATACATTCGTACTGTCGGTTTGAAGCACAGAAGGACCTAGCCATCCGGCTCTCTTCAGCTTCAATTTGATTTTACTGTTATTTCATGACTATCCAGTTCTCATCAAAAGTGTTTATATTGTTGCTGAACGATGTTAAACATTTGAATGACTAACATTCAAATGTATGTCATTTTCTAATTATTAATTATTGTTATAAAGCTCTATATGAAACTATATTGAGCACATCACATGTAGAAACTAATGCTGTCTTACTTCAGTTTTTCTTTCGCAGTTTATAGAATGACCGATTTTTAGAAGTTAGTCTCTCTCTCACATACACATACACAATACTCTTTCTTCCCCTCTCTCTCTCTTTCTCTCTTTCTCTCCCCCCCCCCTCTCTCTCTCTCTCTCTCTCTAATACACTAATATTTTTGTACGATAAAATAATGTTTATTAAAACTTCGTATGTTCTCAATGCAGCTCAACACACTGCAAATCTTTCTATGCATGAACGACATACTTTTGTGCACAGCTCCAGCAGCACTTGAGCAATTGTAGCTCGGATTTATCCTAGACTTCAATGGTGCTATGGAGCTTTGCTGAGTAGACTTTGTCTTTGAAAACGCCCCAAGGGAAATGACGGGAGTTCTCAAATCTAGCGAACAAGACGACCACGCCTGCCAATCCATCGACAGGACAAGTTTCGTGCAGCCAACCCCGCACAAGCGCAGCAGAATGGCTAGTACCCCGTCCTTCTGAAAGCATAGACATTCTGCACTACCCTACTTTTGTAATAATGGTAAAACATGCTGTTGTAGCATAACCAGATAACTTTTTGAGAAGTCACTATATAGTTACTTATGACGAACTCCCTCTCTTTTCTCTTTCTCTCTCTTTCTCTCTCTCTCTCTCTCTCTCTCTCTCTCTCTATATATATATATATATATATATATATATATATATATATATATATATATATACTGTAAAAAAAAAATATTAAAGTGTTTTTCATCTACGGACGACGTCGTTTCGGACTCTCTTACCCTCATCAGTGTAGTAGTGGCGGTTGCAGGCGGGCGCATGGGCTCGGGCGCAGTTCGTAGATTCAGGCTAGAATCACGAGACAAACGCCCAGGACCACACGGCCGCGAGAAATCGACACAGACAGTAATTGAAATTAAGATACACTTACAAGGGAGGCAGCGGAAGTGTCATGTCGTCTACAGTTCTCAACACACCAGCGGAACTAGCTCTCTCTCTCTCTCTCTCTATATATATATATATATATATATATATATATATAGCATGTGCAATATTTTAGTTGACAAAACCTATTAAAGTTCTCGATCGTAGGTTCTCTACAAGATCTAATACCATTATTTTATTTAAATACTATACATCACAGTGTCTGTTGAGGATACCCGGGTTTCATCAATCTGATAATCCTAGAGTTAAACTTAATTTTTGAACCTCCAAGACCAAAGGAGGATTGACAAATATTTCTGCGATAACAACCCGGGTTTTATCCTAAAAGCAGGATGACCAGATTGATGAAAGCCGGGTATCCCCAAACAAACACTGAAATGCATAGTATTTAAATAATAATAATAATAATAATAATAATAATAATAATAATATGTGTGTGTGTGTGTGTGTGTGTGTGTGTGTGTCTAGAAATAAGCGGAACTTCTATGAGCAAAGTTCATTTCCTAGAATGTCCTGTCTGTGGTACACAGTGCCACAGGGCTGCTTCCCGGTTAACTATAACATTGCCGTTTTCATATCTTATGTAAACAATTTCTTGTTGAGCCGTCCTCTTAAATAATCAATTTCTCTACCAGTTGCAATCATCTTTACAAATGTTCTCTGCGTCTCACAGTCTGCCTGTCCAACCCAATAATCGTTATCCTCAAGTGGACTTTGGGCCTTGATAAGAGGTTTA
>OY744519.1:183179718-183237218 GCA_963556195.1 Sepiola atlantica
AAGGCATTGTATTGAGGCATAGCCTTTACAAAAGTAGTGACATTCCATGAAAAATGCCAGTATACTGAAATCATATGTTCTTAATAGGGTTAAGATGAAAATTCATATACACTAAATGTACAAAAGCAAGGAAATTCCCAAATTTTTACACTTTTATTGTCATTAAGGGTATGCGAGCACAACAGGGCTATGTATTTTAGAAATTTTTCTTCAGCGCACCTCACACACTTCATCCACTCATGCATCGAGATTTATACTGTAGTGATATGATAATGAAATGGTTGGGTTGATATGTAGTCATACCCTTAATGACAATAAAAGTGTAAAAATTTGGGAATTTCCTTGCTTTTGTACATTTAGTTTGTATGAATTTTCATCTTAACCCTATTAAGGGCATATGATTTCAGTATACTGGCATTTTTCATGGAATATATATATATATATATATATATATATATATATATATATATATATATATATACACGTCGAATTACTCTCATCCTTCCCTTCTCATATATATATATATATATATATATATATATATATATATATATATATATATTGTTTTTATTTGGTAAAAAAATCGATCAGAGTCCTCGAGTATTTAATAATAAGATATTTATATTTATAGAAATACTACAAGCGTTGTATTTTATAAAAAAAGAAGAGGGCAAGCGAGCGGTTTATAATTATAATTAACACTCCAGAAACAGTATTTTTCTCGCCAGAGTCCGCTCTCCTAGCTTGAAACCTAAGGTACCATGTTGATGCTGATCTGAACTTCTGTAGTATTATGTATATATGGGAAGAGAAGGATGAAGGTAATCCGACGTAATGGGAAAGTGAAAAAGGAAAACTGTGGCTGGTTGTAAGAGAAAGAGGTGGGGGTATGAGCGGGAATAATTTGGATGGCAGTGAGTGAAAGAGTGGAGGGGTGGAGGAGAGGGAGTATCCTTGCTCACCCCCATCTTTCCACTCTTCCCCACTCATTTTCATAAACATTCATTTTTCATTCCTCACTACTGACTCCACCAAGCACGGACGTCCACACTACTTGTTTTCTCCAGTAGTGGCTACTACTTTCTTCTCTTCTTCCCAATATGTCAACCCTATATGTGTTTGTACTTGCATGACATTTTTCTTTATATTATCATCCCGATGAAGTCTTATAAATAAAGACGAAACGTTGATGTACACATAAAGAAAAATATCCCTTTTGGTTTTCCTTTTTCATTTTCCCATATATATATATATATATATATATATATATATATATATATATATATATATATATATATATGAGATAGAAAGAGAGAGAGAGAGAGAGGCGAGGGGAGATCTAAGGTACACAAATTTACGACAAATTCATTTACATACGTTCCAAAAATTCAACATATAAAACAATTTTGTCTAGGATTGTTTTTAAGACAATATATATTAGTTTAATTTTTAAATAATATTCTCGCACATAATTCATTCATTATAGGTAAATAATTAAATAACCACACCTATTTTTAATAACATCCCCTAAAAGAAAAAAAAAACATATGACCGTAAAAGGCGACCTCATTTCCGTTTTTTTATCTTTTCGTCACCCGAGTCATTTCCGCAGGGCGTTTCAAATATTGAATTATAATAATAAAAATTATAAAAAAACGACATCGTTTTCTGCTTCAATCACCACACACTCACTATTGAATATATATATATATATATATATATATATATATATATATATATATATATATATGGGAAAATGAAAAAGGAAAACACAAAATGGATGTTTTTTATGTGTACATCAACGTTTCGTCTTTATTTATAAGACTTCATCAGGATGATAAAATAGAGAAAAAATGTCATGCAAGCACAGATACATGTAGGGTAGACATATTGGGAAAAATAGAATGAAATAGTGGCCAACTGCTGGATGGACGTCCGTATTTGTTGGAGAAATAGAAATGAATGTAGGAAAGAATGAGTGGGGAAAAAATGGAAGGATGGGGTGAGCCAGGACTACTGTGGCTGGTGGTAAGAGAAAGAGGTGGGGGATGAGCAGGGGTAAAGTGGATGGCAGAGAGGGAGGTGAGGAAGAGGGAGGGGAGGGGGGTGTTTGACCAGATGGCTGCGGTTCAAGATTGAAGGGTAAAAAGTAAGTTGGAATGTTTGTGTATGGGGTGTATGCAGGGAAAGGAGGATGGGTAGAAGGAAGGGGGGCTGTGATTTTGGTGGATGGGCGAAAGTTATGGTCTTAGAGAGCGTTTTGAGAAAATGAGGGAATTTAAGAAGGGGTATGGGAGAAAATAGTTGAGTGGGGGAGAGGGAGGATTTGTCGTGATAGGGTGTGAAATATTTGAAATATTTGGAAAATGATAGCAATAAGTGAGGGATTGGGGGGGGGGGGGGAGGGCGGTGATTGAAAGGGTGGGTAAGGAATATTTGAGATATTTGGAACATGAGAAAGTTTATTTGGACTGCAGTATTAAAAGTGTGAGGAAAAAGTAAGGAGAAAATGAAGATTCAAGGAGAAAAAGAAAGGGAAAAATAAATGGGAGAGTGTTATAGAGGTTGGAGATGAAAAAAGTTTAACCATGATCAGGCAAGAGTCTTTGTTCTGTGAGGATGATCTTGCTTATTAAGGGTGATAGATTAAAGAAACCATTACGTTGCTTGATGGTGGTGGAGGCGGTGATGAGGGCAGTTTCTAATAATCTTCGCCGAGATTTGTTGTGGATATATTTAGTGATTTTGGCTTGTTCAAATTTGAACGCATGACCATGTTCTAGTGCATGGGAGAAAAGTGCACTAAGAGGGTTGTTGTTTTTTATGTCCCTTTTGTGTTCATTTAATCGTTTCTTTAATTCACGTTGTGTTTCTCCCACGTAAAATTGATGGCAGTCATTGCAAGGGACAGTATATAAGCCGGCATGGGATGTGGGTGTTTTTTGGAAATGTCTGGATGTGTTTAAAGTTTGTTTTATGGATTGAGATGTGGTTTGTACTGTAGGAATGCCTAGTTTGTTAAGCGTGTTGCATATGGATGTGTTAGAGAGGTGTTAGAAGTTTGATTTTTTGTGTGGTGTTTCTGGAGAATATTTGGAAGGCTTTTTTCTTGGCATTTAATATAAAATGTGTGGGGTATTGCAATGTTTTTAGGGAGTTAAAAATGTACTTTATTTCTTCATCTATGTGAGGGGGCTACATATTCTAAGGGCGCGTAGGAAGAAGCCTATAATTATAGCTGTTTTGATCTTGCTATGGTGGTGGGAGTAGAAATGTATGTAGTCATTTTTGTGAGTGTTTTTGCGGTGTACCTTGAATTCTAGTTTGTTGCTGGACTTAATTATAAGAGTATCAAGGAAGGGAATAGAGCCGTTTATTTCAGTCTCATGGGTAAATTTTATGGAGGGTTCTACTGTGTTGAGTTTATCTTTAACATGATTGATTTGTATGTCTGTGGGGAGGAAAATTAAAATGTCATCTATGTATCTAAAGTATTCGATGTTAGGGGGTAGTCTATATTTGAAAGGACCGGATTCTAAGAATTCTAAAAAGAGGCTCTACACTAACGTACTTGTTAAAAATGCCTAAACTTACTTCACACACATATAAAGAAAATAAAAACCTACCTACCTTTTCCCCCCAACACTCTTATAGAAATAATTAGACTCATCACTGACATAACATATTTCCAATTTAACGAAGTATTCTATAAACAAAAATTTGGACTCCCTATGGGCAACCCCCTTAGTGGTGTATTGGCCTGCCTCTTTTTAGAATTCTTAGAATCCGGTCCTTTCAAATATAGACTACCCCCTAACATCGAATACTTTAGATACATAGATGACATTTTAATTTTCCTCCCCACAGACATACAAATCAATCATGTTAAAGATAAACTCAACACAGTAGAACCCTCCATAAAATTTACCTATGAGACTGAAATAAACGGCTCTATTCCCTTCCTTGATACTCTTATAATTAAGTCCAACAACAAACTAGAATTCAAGGTACACCGCAAAAACACTCACAAAAATGACTACATACATTTCTACTCCCACCACCATAGCAAGATCAAAACAGCTATAATTATAGGCTTCTTCCTACGCGCCCTTAGAATATGTAGCCCCCTCACATAGATGAAGAAATAAAGTACATTTTTAACTCCCTAAAAACATTGCAATACCCCACACATTTTATATTAAATGCCAAGAAAAAAGCCTTCCAAATATTCTCCAGAAACACCACACAAAAAAATCAAACTCCTAACACCTCTCTAATAGACAGACCCCTCCTCCTACCCACGCACTCCAATAACACATCCATATGCAACACGCTTAACAAACTAGGCATTCCTACAGTACAAACCACATCTCAATCCATAAAACAAACTTTAAACACATCCAGACATTTCCAAAAAACACCCACATCCCATGCCGGCTTATATACTGTCCCTTGCAATGACTGCCATCAATTTTACGTGGGAGAAACACAACGTGAATTAAAGAAACGATTAAATGAACACAAAAGGGACATAAAAAACAACAACCCTCTTAGTGCACTTTTCTCCCATGCACTAGAACATGGTCATGCGTTCAAATTTGAACAAGCCAAAATCACTAAATATATCCACAACAAATCTCGGCGAAGATTATTAGAAACTGCCCTCATCACCGCCTCCACCACCATCAAGCAACGTAATGGTTTCTTTAACCTATCACCCTTAATAAGCAAGATCATCCTCACAGAACAAAGACTCTTGCCTGATCATGGTTAAACTTTTTTCATCTCCAACCTCTATAACACTCTCCCATTTATTTTTCCCTTTCTTTTTCTCCTTGAATCTTCATTTTCTCCTTACTTTTTCCTCACACTTTTAATACTGCAGTCCAAATAAACTTTCTCATGTTCCAAATATCTCAAATATTCCTTACCCACCCTTTCAATCACCGCCCCCCCCCCCAATCCCTCACTCATTGCTATCATTTTCCAAATATTTCAAATATTTCACACCCTATCACGACAAATCCTCCCTCTCCCCCACTCAACTATTTTCTCCCATACCCCTTCTTAAATTCCCTCATTTTCTCAAAACGCTCTCTAAGACCATAACTTTCGCCCATCCACCAAAATCACAGCCCCCCCTTCCTTCTACCCATCCTCCTTTCCCTGCATACACCCCATACACAAACATTCCAACTTACTTTTTACCCTTCAATCTTGAACCGCAGCCATCTGGTCAAACACCCCCCTCCCCTCCCTCTTCCTCACCTCCCTCTCTGCCATCCACTTTACCCCTGCTCATCCCCCACCTCTTTCTCTTACCACCAGCCACAGTAGTCCTGGCTCACCCCATCCTTCCATTTTTTCCCCACTCATTCTTTTCTACATTCATTTCTATTTCTCCAACAAATACGGACGTCCATCCAGCAGTTGGCCACTATTTCATTCTATTTTTCCCAATATGTCTACCCTACATGTATCTGTGCTTGCATGACATTTTTTCTCTATTTTATCATCCTGATGAAGTCTTATAAATAAAGACGAAACGTTGATGTACACATAAAAAACATCCATTTTGTGTTTTCCTTTTTCATTTTCCCATCACGTCGGATTACTTTCATCCTTCTTTTCCCATATATATATATATATATATATATATATATATATATATATATATTAACGTAAATATTAATCACTTTTACCTACAGACATCGATGTTTCATGCTTACGCAATATTCAGTGTAGAGGATGTTAATTCACGTCGGTCCGAAGTTATTAACCCGGTTTTACAAATCGCAACGATTCGTAGTCGGGTGTCTTTCCCCACGGCCGATGCCAATTCGCATAACAATAAGGAAGAATTTAAATCTATAAACGCCAAATAGCGAGCAGTGGAGAGAGTGATTCAACAACAACAACAACAATAAACGGGGTCGGAATCTCGCTTTTTAAGCCATAGAATTACTGCTCGTTTTATAAATTCACTCAGAGTGCACCAATCCTTGTAAAGGAGGCTATGATTATATTTTTAAAGTAAATATTTATTATTTGTACCTACAGACATCGATGTTTCATGCTAACGCAATTTTCAGTGCGGGGAATGTTAATTCACGTCGGTCGGAGGGCACGAACCCGGTTTTACAAATCGCCACTGAAACAAGATTTATATGTCCATTTAGATAAAAAGACCGAACACTCAGATGTTTGCAGTTGTATTATTTCCATTTTATTATCTTCAGCTTATCTGAAATTATCATATCTAATAAATCGATAAACGTAACCAATTCCTAAAACGGGTTATAACAGTCGTATATAAGGGCTTTCATTTTAATTTTTTGTTTTCAATTCGTGACTTATGGACGCTGGAGTGAATTAATTATTCAACAGTCGTTACTATTCTCTTTGTGAGCGCTCTGCTCGACTAAGTGTCCGTTTTATCTGGGAGTATGGCCGACAATTATGGCGCAGCTAACGATAACTAATGAAAAGATACGATCTCTTTTATCGGGCCAAACCTATCAGTTAATACCTCATCCATTATTGATGAGAGCAAGCGTGTCGTTTGACAACTGAGGGTCTGGGTAACAATAATCAAGAAAAACTAGGCTGAACTTTCAGGTCCATGGGTGGATGGCCTTTGACGATGGGATCACGATTGGCTAGCCATCTTGTGCGACCTTGCTCATGACTGCAGTGCATGGACCGCCATGATTTAAAATGTAGTGCAGAACAGGGAAGAGGCCAGCTCAATCCGCCCAGAGTAAAGATCGTTTCAACAACAACATTATTAATAACAGGTTGAAAAATAAATGTTCAGTTTTGTCCAGGTTTAGTTTGGTCATAAGGGGCACGTTACTTATTGCAATTACGATGACAACACGCCGAGAACGTGTCCGTGTGTGTTTATAGCGCAGGCGGTGATCATTCGCTCGTTGTGCATGTCTAAAGTCCTTGCTCGATTACAACGCTGGTCGCAGTGTTAGCCGTGTTGTCTAAGTGCTGAAACACAAGAATTCTCCCACCAAACTAAAACAGTGTAAAACAAGTAACAAAGTTTTATTTGTTACACGTTACCAATGATACTAGTTTTTGGACAACAAACTTGCGAATGAGAAATCTTAGCCCGGCCAAATCAAAACACAAGTCCAATGGCCCATCTTGCTTGGAGAGCACACAGATTCAACTCACCGTCAGGCCCCAGAAAAACACACTGACTGTGTCACACCCAGAGGGCCAAGTCTCACTGCCTCTCCTTACTAATCTGCTTGAATATATCTACTTACACTGGATTGGTTTGGTTTGGTTGTTTCGTTTTACGGCATATAAACCCTTTTCGGGTTATTTAATGCCGAATCCGATCATTTTGGTAAAAAAAATTTTATGATCCAAGTTCTTCATATGTTCAAGTATTTATTCATGGCGTTTGGTTTGGTTTTAAGCCGGTATTTTCAGACAGCCTCGTCCGATAGCCCCAGATATTATATATTGAATCACTAGATATAGATATGACTTGCAAAATACATGGATAAGTTGTAAGGTTAAAAATTAATAAAGGGGAGCGGTTGTACCCTAACGAAAAACAAGAGCGCTAATATTGTTGTTCGTCTGTAACGGTTAAGTTAAAAATAACATTTTTGTAGGTCTGTCAACTTTAAGTTAAGAATAGCATTTTTTATAGGTCTGTACCGCTGTATGGTTGAAAGTTGATGAGCGCACCGCTTGCACTCTGACCTCAACACAATAGCAAACAGGAAGCACAAAAAAATTAAAGAAAATCTAAAACTTGAAATAAAAATATCTTTAAAGTTTCGTCACAATATTGAGAGTGTCGACTTCAAGATAAGCAAGGTTTTTCAACTGGCAGGAAACACAAATCGCAAAAACAACATTTTACTCGGAATTCAAACACACATACACCGTAAAGGCACTTTCTCTCTTACTTCTGTCTTAACAAGTGCAAGTCCAGCAAAATAATACTCCCAAATGGTAAAATTTTCTTTTTATTGAACTAAAAAAACAATGGAGAGTGTAGTTATTAAAATTGAATACTGACTCAAATAAAATAACGATTCACATGTCTTATGTATTGTATTTTCTGAATGGTATTATTTAAGAATGAAAATTATATATATATATATATATATATATATATATATATATATATATATATTTATTCTGGTACAGAAAAATTAGTACAACATTCGTACCGTCGGTTTCAAGCACGGAAGGTCTTACCCATCCGGCTCTCTTCAGCTTCTGACAGATGATAACAGAAGCTGAAGAGAGCCGGATGGGTAAGACCTTCCGTGCTTGAAACCGACGGTACAAATGTTGTACTAATTTTTCTGTACCAGAATAAATAAATATTATGCTCTTAATTTTTAACTTTAATTCTTAATTAATCGAGCACTCTGCTGGGATTTTTCCTACCATTTTACAAAGAAGTATATATATATATATATATATATATATATATATATATATATACTAATGATAATAGAATTAACGATAAGTGAAGTATCGTAAGGTGATATATCGCGATACAATAAAGCTCGATACGTTGAGTAGAGCAATCAATTTTAAAGAAAGGAAGATGAAGATAAAAAAAATTGCATAAAATTACATAAAATTACATAAAGTTACATAAAATTGATACAAATTTTATTACATCGAAAGTTCAGATGCAAGGAGTTACATTAATCCTTAAACTTTTACCATTTGGCTATCTACACCATAGCGCCTCCTTTTATATTCGAAATTGGCTACTCAATATTGCTAATTTTTCTTTTCCGGCCATTTATTTCTTCATCCCCAACCTTTCTAGTTTTATTCTTCAATTTTTCAAAACGAAATGGAACTAGGTAATATCTATTTATTATAAATACCACATTACCAAATTTTATCCTCTAACGAGAAGAGTTTTATCTTTGAAAAACCATGGTTTAAGGATTAATGTAACTCCTTGCATCTGAACTTTCGATGTAATAAAATTTGTATTAATTTTATGTAACTTTATGTAATTTTATGTAATTTTATGCAATTTTTTATCTTCATCTTCCTTTTTATTAATATATATATATATATATATATATATATATATATATATATATATATATATATATATATATATAAAAATTCAGTAGTATAACAAATTTATGAAATCATTGCTATTTTGTAAACATGTATTCAAAATTTCAACACGTAACAATATTTTCCATGTGTACACGCGTTTCAGAAAAAAACAGTTTTTATTTTTTTTACTGGGGTAAAAAAAAAACTTGGCAATTTAATGAATTTCTTTGTCAGCACATATTCTTTATTAACCCCAATTTAGTGAAGTTGCAATAGAAATATTCAGAATAATTTCAAGAACAAAAACACACAAAGTCCGTAAAGGATAGAAAAGGTGTAACATTTTCCCCTAATGATAGGCTAAATACGTGATATAAATAAAAAGTGAAAAATACATTACAGGATAGGATCGATCTTAAGAGGCTCATTAGTTTTAAAATTATATAAAATGTTTTGACACTAAGCTTATCTGCAGCATTTAGTTATATATTGTGGATTCGTAATACTTTATTTGATTCGAAAATACAGGGTGTCCATAAAGTGCATTTGCATTTTTTAAATCATAACTTTATTTGCATTTGCGATAGAAATAATCTCTAAAAGGGATTAGAAATAAGTAAATCTATCTTTTTTAAAGTTTTATTGAAATTTTATTTAAGTTTCCACATGTTTTCCATCATTAGCAATACGATTTTGCTAATAGCTAAATTATAGAGCATAATAGAGTATAATATAAAGTATAATAGAGTATAATATAGAGTATACTAGAGTATAATATAGAATAAACTAGAGTATAATATAGAGTATACTAGAGTAAAATATAGAGTATACTAGAGTATAATATAGAATATACTAGAGTATAATATAGAGTATACTAGAGTATAATATAGAATATACTAGAGTATAATATAGAGTATACTAGAGTATAATATAGAGTATACTAGAGTATAATATAGAGTATACTAGAGTATAATATAGAATATACTAGAGTATAATATAGAGTATACTAGAGTATAATATAGAATATACTAGAGTATAATATAGAGTATACTAGAGTATAATATAGAGTATACTAGAGTATAATATAGAATATACTAGAGTATAATACAGAGTATACTAGAGTATAATAGAGAGTATACTAGAGTATAATATAGAGTATACTAGAGTATAATAGCTAAAGTATAGTGTATAATAATCCATTACACGTTTAACTTTAGAAGACTCTTTAAAACGATTATGTGATTCACATTTCATAACAGTTAATTGAAAAGTGTCAGACATGCCGTGAGAATTCGCCTTACTTCCATGGTGATTGAGTCCATGTTGTTTATTTGATTTCTCCTATATTTTGTGGGTCAATTCCGCATATAAAGATCGGTTTGAGCTATCTGCTCCTTAGTTTGGATATCTTAGTAATTTATTGATAGCTTTAAGTAAGTTACTTGTTTAGAGTGGCGTATGGAGAAAAATTCCTCTTTCTTTCTTGGATTAAGTTATCTCCCTTGGTATCATGTTTATTTTTATTTCACTGTCAAATAATTTGAATTTCTAAGAAGAGCTTATATTTTGTTAGAATAGCTAAACCAAACTAAAGGAGTATAATAGAGTTTTCCATTCCACGTTTACATTTGGAAGATTCATAAGAACAATTATGTAATCCACATTCCAAAACAGTTAATTGGAAAGTTCCAGACATGCCATGGGAACCTTGAATTAACCTATATATTTTTGTACGCTCTATTTTAGCCAAGTTCTAGTCGTATTTCTTATATAAACCTAGTTAAAGTTCATTTCTAAGATTTTCAATTTGGGAATGTCAGTTTGAATTGTTACAAGTCTTTTTTAGACAGACACACAAACGGACAAACAGGAGTTTGAATTACCTACTGGGGAGTTTGAATTACCTACTAGACACTATCCTCGAGTGTCTTCGGTCTCTCTGTACAAGGGTTTGTCAGGACAACTTGACATGAGGATACTTACTCCTACAAGTAAACCCTGACCAAATATTCAAAAATACATAGTATCTGCAGCACAAATAAGATCCCCTCATACGAGGAATAGTGCATCTTCTAGTGATGTTACCTCAAGTAACACCACGTAGCTGGATACTCCACCAGACTAGATGAATTCTTGTCCTGGAATCCGATAATATCAACAGACCAAAAGAAAGATATACTATGACATACTTGACTGGTCAGTTGGGGAGAGAAGAAATTTATTATTATTAACTTTTTTACAAACTCAATGTTTGAGAAATAAAGAAGAATTTTAATAGAATATTCAGGTATCTATGTATCTCATATAGAGATCAAGTGTTAGCCCCAGGAAGGGGCCCCTTGATTTCTGAGAACTTCGACTGAAGTAAAATTAAAGATTGAATATCCAGTGTAGCAACAAGTCCTGGGAGCATATACCAGAAAGAACAGTTGCAAATAAATTATACACCATTCACTATGACTATGTAATCCCTGCAGCTACATATCTAGAAAACGGAGCTGTTAAACATGACATCGTGATATGGGGCAAAAGGGAGAAAGTAGCAACCCTAGTTGAAGTCAGTGTCCCTTTATGATGCAGGATTAAACAGAGCTGAAAGGGAACATATTACGAAATACCAAGGTGTTATGTACGACATGAAAAACTGGAAGATATCTATCATCCCAGTATTATAGGAGCAACAGGACTAATGAAAAAGAATTTCAAAACTATCTGGTGAATATACTCGGTAAACCGAGTGCAAGAGAGATACAAACAATTGCACTTAAAGGGACTGTTAGAATCTTTATAATATCTCTCGGCTGGTATTGTCTAAAATTACCGGTGAATTTCTGGCATCTGGTAGGATTCCCCATCCCCAGCAAAAACAAAAAGATAAGAAAATTAAAAAAAAAAACGGACAGACAGACAGATAATTTAAAAGAGAGAAAAAGAAAATTGAAGATAGAGAAAGGGAGTTGGAGAGAGGGATAGAAAGATATAGATAGAACGGCAGAGATATAAAAGATAAGTAGAGATGGAAAGAAAGAAAGAAAGAAAGAAAGAAAGAAAGAAAGAAAGAGAGAATTGAAAGTAAAAAGAGAGTGGCGGGTTCGAGAGAATGAGAAAGTTAGAGAGCGAAAAAGAGAGGGGGAGAAAGAGAAAGGAAGGAGTAAAAAGAAGAAATATTTGATTTGAAGTGCGAATCATTCATAGTCCTGATAGTCATCTTGGTCAACCGATTGCAATTTTCGCGGGAAAAGTAGAGACGCCGTTCAAACGTAAATATTGATTGATTCATTGCAGCGTTCGATTTGCTATTGATTCGATATCGATTTGGTATTTCATTTTGCCGGATGTTGTGCTCCGGAACCTTGAAACGGGATAAATGAAACAGCCATCGGTTTTATATATATATATATATATATATATATATATATATATATATATATATATATATATATATATATATATATATAATTATGAATGTCTTACGGAAATCGTCATTGTAGAGATGATTATTCACACAGGTCGCAAGACTCGAACCCCGGACCGCGAGTCATGGTTTAACTCAAATTCCGACGCTTTAGTCCACACGGCTACTATAAAAAAACAATAAGTCAGCGAGAGATTAAACCTATTAAAGGCAGCAGTTACAGAGAGTGTCTCAGGAAAATGCCTCTTTGTATTCTTATCTTTGCCAGGGCTTGTCCTCAAACTCCCAGTTCCAGACTGTGTTCCCATTTTTCCCCAAAAAATATCATAATTTTGTCAGATATGTTGTACATTTACACATTTATACATTTTGTACATTTATCCATGTTTTATGGCTTGTGTTGTAGGCTTTTTTATAGTCGATCCATGCCATGACTATGTTCTTTTTTTCTGTTTCTTACCCACTTTGGCATTTTTTATTGATGTATATGAATAGATAAAAACAGAAAAAATACTCTCGTTCCAGCGTGTACTTATTATTTCTCACATTTAGGTTCTTTTTGGGCGGCGATAAGTCAAAAAATATTCCCACCACTCGATCCATGTTCTTGTTCATCACGTCCGTCACAATGTATAACAGGTCATGTGTCTTTTATGTCGCTTTCCGGTATCATTTCCGTTCTTCAGGGCGTAATCCACGATTTTTAAGTGAATGGTAGACAAGGAGGGTAGAAAGTGACTAACTTGGGTTTACTTTCGGCAGCCTCGTAACTATCGCTTCTTATATTTTGTCCTTTAGTCCTCACATTCAATGAGCGATGTTTCTGACAAGGGGGGAGAATTGCTGTTTTCTGGGTCGGAATCTATCCATCTAATACTTATCGTTGGCTAGTTTTTGACCCTGAAGTAGTATTTTTAGCCCCTTACATCAAGTGGCGTCATGCCTTGTCTGGAGCAATTTCCATAAAATAAAAAGATCGGTTTGCTCAATTGTGCTGTAAAAATGTCCCGCATTGTTGGTAGGCAGGTTATTGGTCTATAGTTGCTTGAGATCGTTCCCTTCTTGTTGTCTTCTTATATTACTGTGGGTTTTCCCTTAGTCTTCCAGTCTTGTATGTTCGTTTAGTGCATACATCTGTGGCAGTTTAGTGTATACATTTGTGGCAGTTTCTTCATCTAAACTCGTATATCTTTAAAAACCAGAATGCACGTATTCCATCGTGCATGCTTGGTGCTTTCTAGTTTACCGTTTTTCTTAATGTCATCTTGAATGTTTCTTCATTAATTTCTGTTTCCCGGTAGCTAAGTGGTTAACGACACGGACTGGCAACCACCTTCATGTTGTCATTTCCGTAAATACCCGAGGATACTAACTAGAAAAATATCTGGGAAACCAATGCCAACAATAGAATCATCTGATTCATACGAAATGAATGAATTTCGGTTCTTATTTCTTATATCCTTCACTGTATTTTTACCATAGCTCTTACACTGGAGATGCGTTTTTCTTTATTGCAATCAAAATGATTATTGCTAGACAAGGCCAGATTGCTAGACAAGGCCAGATTGCTAGACACAGCCAGATTGCAACAGATTGAATTGCGGTCAATTCAATGAGAATGATGAACGCACTGCCACATTCAACCCCTCAAACGCACGTGTACACATCGGGCCGATTCCTCTGACAAGATGATTCCGAGTTGAGAGGGGGGGTGGTACAAAAATCGATATGGAATCATTCCTGTTCGCTGATTTTGCCACGAGGCGCAATTTATTATTTGAAACCACTGACAACACTTCGCGCCAGTTTTGGCTGCTTGGCTCAACAAACGTGAGCAACTGATTCGACAGAAGTTGTAAGAAGTTCAGTGACCATCTTATTTCCATTTAAATGCTTCACATTTTGGGTCCCTATTTATATGCCTCCCCAAAGTTAGACACAAAGTACGTTTTTTATGTAGGGGATATCTAGCTCCCTAAAAGGGGCACTCTGCATGTGACAAAAATAACGTTGTCTCTGTCAAGAAGGATTTCCTCTCCTGACCGAGGACAGAACATATACTACACTTTGAATTATTTATTTGGTATATGGTAAGAAATATATACAATGTAAAAAATGAGGCACAAGGCCATACAATGTGTGGGGAAAACGGGGGTCGTTATTCATCGTTGGTTAATGTAACAAATTTATCCTACTCTTGGCTTGAATTATTTCAGTCACCACATACCACATTTATACTAGGGGCCATCCTGCTTAAAATATCTCCAAGGTGTTTTTAGAACATTTCAATTTTATTCATAAATATAACGTTTTACAAATTTATTAGCAGTGGGGAGTTAGAGAACAGTAAAACACAGCTAGTAAGACCGTCCCAACCGTTTTTAAATAATAGACTGCCCTCTGTTTTCCGGTTTGTTCAGAACCGAAAACAAGGGCGAGAATCTCTAAATGGGAGTGGGATCTAAGTGGAGGAAATAGGAAAAGCGGATGAAGTGTATCCATTGTTTTCGTTTATTGTTGCTTGTTTTGTTAGTTTTGTGCTATTTTGTAAACTTGTGTTTGTATTCGTTCACTTCACAGGTCGCGATCGTCCGCTCGTTGTCCAAATTCGATGCTTCATTTCGAAACTTTTCTTAGTGTCAATCATGTGGTCTCGGTCAGTACTGTTAAAAAGGGAGTTTCATTCGAAATAAAATTACAACTCTGAGTTTTAAAACAAGTTACAATATTTTATTTTGTGAAGTTAAAATGATACTTGGTTTCTCTACCGAACGACAGACTTGCAATATGAAACAAATATCTCTTCCAACCGAACACAAACAGTCCGTCAGTTTAAGACCCAAAAACTTACCCGTCTCTCCGACTAACCGAAACCAACTAACCCCCTCTGCCCGTTTTGCTGGAATATATAGAGATATCCCGTTATTTGGAGTAAGCCACACTGCAAGACAACTTGAGAATTATCGACTGTTTAATCTATGAACATAAAAACCGGCTGACCAGGGTATCTATTGTCTTAAGTAGACATGAATTCAAGTGGTCTAATTCCTCAGCATGAGCCCTCGTTTTCAAGAAGACATGGTTTTTTTCAAAGAGGCTTGCTAATTTCTTGGGTGATCTATTCTCTTAGCTAAATATTTTCCCATTGCAGGCCTGCCGTTCGTAGCACACATCTACGCATCCCCACTAAACATGCAGCATTTTGTAAGATTTTAGTTTACAATTTTAGATAATTCGAGTGTAATAAGCTCAACATTTCTTACTCATTAGGAGTTCTCATACGAGTCAATACCAGTGAGCGTTCACTAGTAAAAACAGGTGGTGTTTTTTTATGTACTAACGAGTCACCGCTTATTAAGGTCCAAAGAGTTAATGAGTTTTTTAGGTAGACTGTGAGACAATACCGTGGAGAGTGGTAACGATGGTTGATACTGGGGAGAATTTGATTATTCAAGAGGACGGCTCAACAAGAATTTGTTAACACTGGACTTGGAAACGACCATGTTGTAGTCAGCTGGGAAGCAGTCCCACGGGTTTTCGTTCCACGGACGGGCAGTTCTTGGAAATAAACTTTGCTCATGGAAGTTCAGTTTAGTTTTAGAGACACAAACGAAAAAATGAAAATTATTTACAGTGGTTGTAGCTAAACGAGATTTTTGTGAATGTTTTGCAGAGAGAAGCAGAGATTGGATCTCGATTGAGCACCTACCATGAACATAACCATAGAGTAGAGAAAAACTAGCAACCTGTTCTCTTAGCTCAATATTTTCCTATTGCAGGCCTGCCGTTCGTAGCATACATCTATGCATCCCCACTAAACATGCAGCATTTTGTAAGATACTCCTCCATACTACCTACCTCTTTCTCACAGAAGAGTCTGTGAGAAAGAGGTAGGTAGTATGGAGGAGAGAAGAGGACATCCCTCACTAGATTTCGAAGTCGGTTTTGTACTCTGTCAAGACAGGAAAGAGTGCTCCGAGCGGCACCTTTCCCAGATGTGGCAACAGTACTCCATCGTAGAGCGTATTTGACTCTTACACAGGTAAGGGATTGCGCTACTCTCTAGGGCGGTAGTATAGTCCAACCATTTTCTCAGCGACCTTAGAAACACCAGTTGGTTTTTCCTGGAGTCTTAGTGACAACGAGTCTCCCCAGATTTATAGTGCTCTTCATTTCTTTTGATTATCATGAAAACTCAGCCCTCATTATCGCAACGACCGTTTACCATTGATTTATCGCTGGTAACGGCTAATTACTGTCTCTGGGATTTGAGTGACAATAAGCCTCCTTAGTATCCAAGTACTTTAAATCAAGGTCTGCATGATGCTATTTTTCATCGGTTTTTGAATTCTTTCATACTCTCATTATCAGTTCCTATTGGTCTTTGTATGCCCCATCTATATTTCTAGTTGCGTTTACGAATTCTATTCCAAGTAAAATTTTAGATGACTGGTTTCCGCACTCAAGGATTTTTCTTAATATTCCGGCTGTTTTCATCAGTGCCGTGGTTTGTATTTGATTCCAATTTCTCTTAATCTTTTTTTCCGGATTTTTCGAAACACCTTTCTTATGGAAGTCGCTCCAGACAAGACATGAAGCCACTTGATGTAAGTTGTTAATCATAATAATAAAAAGGGAAAGTAAAGTAAAATCACTTCAGGACAAACCAAGCCACCGTCAATCCCCTTGAGTCCAAACAGGCTAGCAAAAAGTAAGACCCTCAAGAGCCCAATGGGGAAGGAAAGGTTTTCAAAACTGACTGACAAAAATGCCTACTCCTAGTGCTCTTACACTCATTGGTGTTACAGTAGTTTTTATCATGATTCATGTTCCCTTTTGCTTCATGTATTTGCTTAGTTTTTTATGCCTCCTTGAACTTCACCCTGTGAAATGCTGAGACGGCGAAATCTACGATTTTGCAGGCCTTTCCTTTGTACGGGATTATTATAATGTCTGGTTTTCTAGCTTTGATAAGTTAGTCCGTGTGTATTTCAATATCAGAGGCGATGTCATGCCTTTCGTTTAAAAAAACTGACCTCGTTTGGACCAGTACTATTTTTTGTATGTTCAAAATGCAGTCGTTTGCATAGTTCCCAATGGACCACCGTCCCACACAGTTATGTCTATTTTTATATTACCTTTGTGCTATGATGTGGTTTACCGTTTCGTCTCATTGTCAACAGAGTCTATATCTGCTGTTTTTTCCTGTGTTTTTCTTCTCTTTCTTCTTCTTCTTCTTCTTCTTCTTCTGCTTCTTCTTCTTCTTCTTCTTCTTCTTCTTCTTCTTCTTCTTCTTATTATTATTATTATTATTATTATTATTATTAGTAGTAGTAGTAGTAGTAGTAGTAGTAGTAGTAGTATTTACTAGGAGTTTTCATGTGAGTCAGGATCAGTGATTTCTCACTGGCAATAACAAGTGGTATTTCTTGGAGTTTGAGCGACAAGTCTCCCTAGATGTGCATAACCATTGCAAATAATTTTGCTTTATCGCAATAGCAGTTTACCATATATTTCCTGCGTGTAACAACCGTTGGCCTTCTTTGGAATGTAGGTGGGGAAAAACCCCCCAAGATTCCAATACTCCCCGAACCCTTCCAGTGGAAGTCTGGTTGGTGCTCTCCCTCCTTGGTATTTCCATCCTCCTTGACCATTCATGAACATTTTTGTATGGTACTAACTGAGGAGTGTGCGAATGTGTGTGTGTGTGTGTGTATGTGTGTGTCTGTGTGTTGGGGTATCAGAGATGTCAGATTGGGTGATTTCTGGCAGTTTCAGGTTTTTAATGTAGGTAAAATGCAGCTCCCCCAAAAGGACAAAAATTTACAAAATTGTCTCAGTCTAGAGTGGAGAGTGGGGATCGTTGGTCATTCTCTGTTTATCCTACTTTTAACTAGATCCATTAACAGTCACCATAATACCATATTTACTCTAGGAGGCCGTCCTACTTAAAATAACCCCAATTATTGAAATTTTATTTTATTTATGAATATACTAGTTTATACTCGCTCCTTGAGCGGTGTTGGTATGTTGGTACAGTACCTGTATTTCCATCTTTACCTAGCTTCTATCACTTTATAGCTAGTACGAAGAAAAATATTTGTGAAATTTCGTGGGAAAAAAATATTCTACTTAGTATTTGCATGAAAAAGAGAAAGTAACTACGATTACCTTGTGCTATTTAAGTATTCTTTTTTTGGCAAAGTTAGAAATTAAATTTTTAAGCAAAAAATAATTCGCTTTGAACTAATGCCGAATACCCTTTATGTCTATAAAGAAGGTCACTTAGTTTTAAATATATTTATGTAATGTTTTTATGTTATTATGTTATGTTAATTTATTCAAATTTATAAAATACGTATCTAGTTAAAACAATCCTTTAGACTTAAGTGGGATTCAAACTCGGGTATTGGCATCGTAAAAGACTACTGCCTTAGTAATGTGTACTCTGCCTATTCCTTTTTGCTGTCAACCAAGCACATTTTTTATCTTGAGTACGAATAGAAAAACTCCAAAAACGACATAACTTTTTAATAGTACAAATATATATATATATATATATATATATATATATATATATATATATATATATATATATATATATATATATATTGGAATAAAATGGAGTGGAATAACAAAGAATGGTTAGTAAGACCCTCCCAACCCTTTCTAAAGAATAGATCTCTTACTGCCAGATACTATACTTAGCTGTCCCGGTGGTAAGACCAGAGTAGTATCTGTCTCGATGGATGCTATGCTCTGCAGACCGGTACCGTCTTGGCCTTTGGGCCTTGATTCCGCCGGTCTGAGGTACTGCTCTGTGCAGTTCTAGGAGGTCCACCCTGAAGCCTTGCCTCCCCTCTTTGGGGTGAGTAAGTTTATTGCTTACTGCCCGAGGCGCCCCTACAAGGCAATGTCGACGGGGCTGCCCAGGCAATGTTTAATAGGTCAGATTGCTCCCTCTTTAGGGGCGCTGGCTTGACCCCCCCCCCACCTTCCGGCCTTGTGCCACATTTTCCTGTAGTGGGAAAGAAGTAAATACCTATACTTACCTAGTACAGCATGGGTAAATTCTGTTCATACCTAAACGAGAATACGTCCTTGACAATCAGTCCGACAGAGGCTGGGTCAGTTTTGAGTAGGTGGTGACCTTGTATCTGTCGGGCTGAGGTATGGTTCTGAGGAGTTCTAGGAGGTTCACTCCTAGGCTTTACTTTCTCTCTTTGAGAAAGGGGTTAGTTTATTGCTGATCGCCTGCGGCGCCCTTACCGGATAATGCCGACGAGGCTGAACGGGCATTTTTTGACGGCCAGCGTGAACACATTTATTGTGCGCTGGCTTTTCAATCTCCGAAGGCTTAGAGCAAAGTATTTAGGGCAAAGTCACACAGCAATTTTTCGTTCGTCGATTTTTTCACTGATTACGATTTACCTCGCTATCAAGTTAATATTCCCATGAAAGCAAGACTCAGGGCAGCATTATCTAATCATAATATATAAATAAACTACGTATATTAAAGACATGGTTAGCCGCCTTTCAGCTTGCTGTAATTTTGCTTAGACGAGATTTCAAGAAAATAAAATTGTTTCAGTGCGGTTTTAAAGCAAACATCTGACAAAAAACCGCACTGAAACAATGCAATATATCTCGCCATTGCATTACATACTCCGATCACGGTTAAAGTAGCTATTCGTTTTCACTGCTTTTCATACGTTTTTCATTTGTTTCTCTTTTTCTTCTTTTTTATCCTTTTCTTTTTCCCCCTTTTCCCATTTTTACGTATTTGCCGCACGCGTTGCATAAATTCGTTATTCTTTTTTCAAATAGTTAAACACGTGCCAGAAACATCCCGTTGTGTTCTTTTTTTCTGTTTTCTTTTTTTCTACGTTTTACCGTTATTCAATAAATTTTAAAATCTTCACTTTTTCTAAAGACGTTCGTTGATCCGAACGAAATCGGTAAAATCTCTCGTTTTTTTTTTAATTATTTTTTCCCTGCATTTGATTTGTTTTCCTTTTGTTGTTTTCAAATTTTCACATACACACACACACACGCACGCACACACATACACACACACACATATATATATATATATATATATATATATATATATATATATATATATATATATATATATATATAGTAAGCTATGAAAAAAATATTTACGGTCATAAATATATTTTCATAGCTTACTATCTAGTTCTACTTACGTATCGAGCACTGTTGAAGTAAATACTGAAAATTGATACATAAAAAAGTATATCTCCTTATAAAATTTTATGTGGATACATGAAATACTAATATATATATATATATATATATATATATATATATGTGTGTGTGTGTGTGTGTGTGTGTGTGTGTGTGTGTGTGTGTGTGTGTGTGTGTGTGTGTGTGTGTAATAAAATTTTACAAAAGTTTATTAAATTTTTTAATTTTTAAAACAAACAAACAAATGCCTTTGGAGACCACGTTTTAAGATGCAATATTCTTATTAAAAATAAGTTACGGCATTTTTTTCTTCACTTTTTTTCTTACTAATTTCGGATGATAAAACATATCTTCAGAGAAAGGAGAGTCTGAATCAAATTAAAGGTAATACCTTTATTTTTTCCGTGATTGTAGTTTTCACTTCGATGTTTTGAGGTAGCGACAGATTTCGTTGCAGTGTGGTGAAAATGGGCAAATTTTTTAAATAAATATTAAGCACTTTTTATAAGCCCGGTTGAAATTCTTTGGATTACTATCCTGTGGATGTTTACCTTGCCTGGATTATATATATATATATATATATATATATATATATATATATATATATATATATATATATATATATATATATATATATATATATATATATATATATATATATATATATATATAGGGTGATTCATAAGTCACTTCACTTAGCTATTTAAAATCATTACCATATGAAGCACAAACATACTATGAACTTTTGATAATTGTTATATTACTCTCTAATTACTGCTATTTGTTAGGCAATGGAAATGTGATGTGAACAGAAAGCCTCGTTCGCACAACACCATAATCAATCAAATATGCTACAAAGAGTCGTAAATTCCTTGCAAAAAAGAATGGAGCTATGCATGCAGAACGAAGGTGGACATTTTGAAAATTTGATGTAATTTTAAACTCCCATAAATGAATTTGTTGAATAAACTATCTGTTTTGTATAACCGTATTTTTTTACTAGAATTTCAAAAATAAATAGCTAAGTGACTTATGAATCACCCTGTATATATATTGGATTTTTTTTAAATATTTGCACCGCTATGTATTTTTTCTGAAAGAGAACTTTTTTGGTTTCTAAGGTGTCCATCCAAGAAATATCCGGGATTGACATACAAATGACGGATGTTCTTCTGTGAACGAAACGGTCCGTAAATGTACCGAAGTTTTTGTTTTCAAAAGATGATCAGTAAATTGAATAAAATCTCGGTCACTGGAATGCCCCTCTCACCCATCCACACACACACACTCTCTCTCTCTCTCTCTCTCGCTCTCTCTCTCTCTCTCTCTCTCCTTATCTATCTATCTATTAGTCGCTCTCTTTCAGCTGCTGAAATCATAATATTGTTTATATATATATATATATATATATATATATATATATATAGAGAGAGAGAGAGAGAGAGAGAGAGAGAGAGAGAGAAAATTACATAAACACTATTACAGTCAACGCCAATCAACCAGCGTTTCAATGTTATCACATCTCTTCAGAGACTGAATAAAAATAAAAGGCGAAAAAAAAAAACTGGAATTGAAATCGTCACCAGAAAAAAAAACGGTTAAAACGCTGGTTGATTGGCGTAGACTGCAATAATGTTTATGTAATTTTATAAATGCTCTACTTGTGATTGAGCTCTTCTGAAAATATTGGTTTTATGTTCGTTTTATTAACATATTTTAACTTGATTACTTAATATATATGTGTGTGTATGTGTGTATACATATCTATAGAGAGAGATATAGATCTCTGAAACATTTACATTGTAAATAAATGATGATCCCCTCTTCTATTTCACATTTTAGGGTTACGTTCTTTGCTTATGTTTGTGGTCGTACAGTGATATATAGTCATAGTAATGCTTGTTAGATAATATGAAACATGTGTAGCAGCAGTAGCAACTACAACGGCACCACCAGCAGCAGCCGTTATAACGATGTCTGAAATATTTTCTTGACTTGTAAGCTTGGTGCTGATTGGAGCAATTACTTAATTTCGATTAGCATCTAACCAATCAGAAACCATCTTTCTTGCACCTGCACCTGTTCTTAATTATTATATAAAGAACTGCGTTAGCGCTATTTATTCCTCGTTTTTTAGCAGTGAGAAAGCCGAGCGCCCTAACTCACGTCGCTTAGATCATCACCAAATTCCTCTCTTGGCGCGCAAACAAAGCCGCCTTTAGCCTCAGCTATCGGCATAAGAACGATACCTAAAAAAAAACCAAGATGGCGACACTTCCCACGCGAGCTTACTTTCAAAAGAATCTGGCACAGCACATACATACTTCTAAATAACAATACGAGCTCTGTCAGCCTTTAAACTAACTCTTTCCTTATGTGCATGTACAGACTTATAAATAACTTCCTCCTCTCGTGTACACTCAGCACCATTTTCCTCGTCCAGACTCATGGACTTATAATAATCTCTCTTCCACTAACACCTTTTGTTTAACGAAGGTTACCTATAAAAGTTGTTAGAATCGGACTTTATCTGAAATTCTAAACATGTGTCTGTGGATAATAAACATTTATTTAAAAAAATAATTAACCCTTTAAATGCTTTTTATTTCAAATATGACACATTCCAACAAAATTCATATTTAATACAATCTTCAACGAAAATGTGTCAAACTGCAACTTGTTTCACCTCTGCAACGATCCTGTTGGCAAGTGTGAGTGGGTATTAGTATGATGTTGCATCAGCACACTCGCTAAATAGGTAATCAGTATCTTCGATGTCACTGGCGAATGTCATCGGTGTGTCACCTGCCTAATTAAAGATCCTAAACTTTTAAATCTAGTCATTTTAATGGTTAGTAAAATTTTGTTTATGATTCTCCAGTGTATTCTGATTATTTAGATTCATATGTTTTAGTATATGCGGCATAATCACGTTGACACACCGGTTCCCGTTAGATCTCCAAAGTTTAGCGACATTGATCATGGTCACTGCTAGATGGGTGACCATTTGGTAATATCATGGGCTGTATAGCACCTAGCTATGGGCAAATAGCGTCGCCAATCCGCAGTGCCTAGCGTGGCGACTATGGCAAAAAAAACCCTGGATGACTGTTACCAATATGGTTTCGGAAACCAGGGAGGGGTTCCTCCTCCAAGAGCGATAAAAAAAACCTGTTGGTGATGGTGATGATGTTTTAGTGTTTTGTTAAACATATAAAATTTTATGCCATTTGTTTCATATTTTCAGCATCATTTTTTTTTTGTTCAATAATTTTTTTTTTCAAAAAATCATTTATACTACTTTATATTACCTCCATTGATTTTTTTAAAAACCAATATAAAAATAAAGCATTTAAGAGTTAATTATATATGTTATATATTATATTGATGTCTATCAAAATAATGTCTTGTATTTACAAATATAGATTCAAATGTCCTGCGTTTCTGCTCTCAATATAAACCCTTCTTGTTAATAAACGAATTAAGGACTTAAGTTATTCCCCTCATAATCACAATTCTTTCTTTTCTTTCTCTTGTAGGTAAGTCTGATGTTTTCTGCCTGTTTCAATAATGTTCATCCGGTTTTTACTGGGGAGAGCTTTGGGATTAACAGTAAATACCGCGGATTAACAAGGATTACAGCGGAACATACCGAATTAACTCGGAGTTCGCCCGGATTATACCAAAATAACCCGGAGAAAGCCGGAACAACGAGGAAGACTCCTGAATCAGGAGTTGCGAATCAACAGTAAATAATGAATAACGCGCGCCCATTTATTTCTGACCACAGGTATGTGTCCGTCTGGTGTTCATGTCCTACTTATTCTGACCAATTCTCTGAATCAGTTTACAATGATTGAGTGGTGTTGTTATGTCACGTAAGTTCACAGGTATCTTCTATCGTAAAGGAAGGCATATTTTGCCAGTAAGTCGGTCACGCTTAAATTTATATTTATAAAACTACATTGTCAACCAATTCTCTGAATCAGTTTACAATGATTGAGTGGTGTTGTTATGTCACGTAAGTTCACAGGTGTCTTGTATCGTGAAGTAAGGCATATTTTGCCAGTAAGTCGGTCACGCTTAAATTCATATTTATAAAACTACATTGTCAACCAATTCTCTGAATCAGTTTACAATGATTGAGTGCTGTTGTTATGATACGTAAGTTTGTAGGTGTCTCCTATCGTGAAGTGAGGCATCTGTTGCCAGTCGGTTGATCACGCTTAAGTTTATATTTTTCAAACTACATGGTCAACCAATTCTCTGATTCAGTTTACAATGATTGAGTGCTGTTGTTATGATACGTAAGTTCGTAGGTGTCTCCTATCGTGAAAGAAGGCATCTTTTGCCAGTCGGTTGATCACGCTTAAGTTTATATTTTTCAAACTACATGGTCAACCAATTCTCTGAATCAGTTTACAATGATTGAGTGCTGTTGTTATGATACGTAAGTTCGTAGGTGTCTCCTATCGTGAAAGAAGGCATCTTTTGCCAGTCGGTTGATCACGCTTAAGTTTATATTTTTCAAACTACATTGTCAACCAATTCTCTGATTCAGTTTACAATGATTGAGTGCTGTTGTTATGATACGTAAGTTCGTAGGTGTCTCCTATCGTGAAAGAAGGCATCTTTTGCCAGTCGGTTGATCACGCTTAAGTTTATATTTTTCAAACTACATTGTCAACCAATTCTCTGATTCAGTTTACAATGATTGAGTGCTGTTGTTATGATACGTAAGTTCGTAGTGGCTCCTATCGTGAAAGAAGGCATCTTTTGCCAGTCGGTTGATCACGCTTAAGTTTATATTTTTCAAACTACATTGTCAACCAATTCTCTGATTCAGTTTACAATGATTGAGTGCTGTTGTTATGATACGTAAGTTCGTAGGTGTCTCCTATCGTGAAAGAAGGCATCTTTTGCCAGTCGGTTGATCACGCTTAAGTTTATATTTTTCAAACTACATTGTCAACCAATTCTCTGAATCAGTTTACAATGATTGAGTGCTGTTGTTATGATACGTAAGTTCGTAGGTGTCTCCTATCGTGAAAGAAGGCATCTTTTGCCAGTCGGTTGATCACGCTTAAGTTTATATTTTTCAAACTACATTGTCAACCAATTCTCTGAATCAGTTTACAATGATTGAGTGCTGTTGTTATGATACGTAAGTTCGTAGGTGTCTCCTATCGTGAAAGAAGGCATCTTTTGCCAGTCGGTTGATCACGCTTAAGTTTATATTTTTCAAACTACATTGTCAACCAATTCTCTGATTCAGTTTACAATGATTGAGTGCTGTTGTTATGATACGTAAGTTCGTAGGTGTCTCCTATCGTGAAAGAAGGCATCTTTTGCCAGTCGGTTGATCACGCTTAAGTTTATATTTTTCAAACTACATTGTCAACCAATTCTCTGATTCAGTTTACAATGATTGAGTGCTATTGTTATGATACGTAAGTTCGTAGGTGTCTCCTATCGTGAAAGAAGGCATCTTTTGCCAGTTGGTTGATCACGCTTAAGTTTATATTTTTCAAACTACATTGTCAACCAATTCTCTGAATCAGTTTACAATGATTGAGTGCTGTTGTTATGATACGTAAGTTCGTAGGTGTCTCCTATCGTGAAAGAAGACATATTTTGCCAGTCAGTTGATCACGCTTAAGTTTATATTTTTCAAACTACATTGTCAACCAATTCTCTGAATCAGTTTACAATGATTGAGTGCTGTTGTTATGATACGTAAGTTAGTAGGTGTCTCCTATCGTGAAGTGAGGCATCTGTTGCCAGTCGGTCGGGCCACATCCTTCGTTAAGAAGGCCTATTCGATCGAAAATGACATCATACACTTTGGTGCAGGCGAGACATGCCGAAAGGTCAGGCTGTCGATAATGAATGACAGCTTACAAAAAAGTTTAGAAAACTTGTACAACTGTTTAAAAAAAGAAAAAGAAAGAAACACAGTCCGATTTATACTGAAATTTAATTTCATTTGATATTTATTTAAAAAAAAAAACGAATTAATTCAAAATTAATAGTTAAATGTGGTGATGTTGCTGCGTAAAGTAAATGAACATAACGTTCTTTCATTTAATTTTAATGAGTAAAATTCATTTATTTTGATTGTGAGCAATCCGAAAACAATTTCTTTGTAGAAGTGATTAAATTAAAAAAAGCTAAGTCAAGTAATGAAGATTATAATATTTTTAAGTTACAATATCAACCTATTTGTTGTATAGAAAATATTTTTGCTTACGATGTGTTTTTAACCGTTTAAGCAGCATACAATCAAATACTGCAATTATAAATTCAGGGAACAAACAAACAATAATTAAATAAACAAATTCAAAACAAACGATAAATAATTTAATAATAATATATTTCAATTTAATTTTTAATAAACATTGTATTATTTTATTATTTGTGTCTTACAAAAAACATACCCTTCCTTAACCTTTCCAATAACCTTAAGCCCCAGTGGCAACACTTTTAATAAAGAGTTTGATTTTATTATTTGTTAATTTACGTTTGCTAATCAAAAATTTAAGCAAAAATAAATCAATAAATACGCAAAAATAAAACAAATTAAAACGGTGGATTAATTTGCCCTGTCACCGCTTGGCAAATCCGACTAAACTAGTCGATAAAATTTGGCAGCTATTTGAAGAGCTAACCTTTTCGATATAACTGTTTAAAATTAAAACAAATGATGAATAAGTTAGTTTAAAATGAAAATAAAACGAAAAATAAGTTACTTTAAAATGAAAACAGGCGAAAAATTAAAAATAGAACAAATGAAATTAAAAATAATTTCAATACAAACAAACAATAAAGTTACTAGGTCTAAAATATATATTTTTAAATAAAACTTATAAAAAATCTGTTTGATAATTTATTTGAAGGTTTGAAATTTTATTTCACTGCTTAATTTGTTCTTAGTAATATTAGCATTTATCTTACCACACAAAGTATTTAACAGAGAATTTCAAGTACAGGCCAGCATTCTTTCTATTTTTTTAATACTGTGATCATAATCACGGGAGTCGGCATGAAAAAACATTAGAGAACCTCTATTAATCCCCTGAAAATAGCAGTCCATTTCAATTATTTCGAAGTCTCGTTAGGCGACGGCTAGCACCAACCACTGTGACGTCATCAGAAAACGAGACTCACTGGAAAGACCACGAATTTTAACCTGTGGATATAAACCTTATCTGGATTACTATATATATATATATATATATATATATATATATATAAAAAGAGGTGTACTAAAAGCGAACTTTTAGGAAAGGTAAAACCCTATTGTGAAGAGTATACAGCTCAATATCCAGGATAGAGCAGGTAGAAATGAAGGAGAATGGAAAGGAATTAGAGAAAGCAAAAGCCAAATCAAAATTCAATTCAAAAGTTCAAAGCAAGGTATATTCCGCAAAAAGGCAATTTATTCAAGTTAAATTTTGAATTGAATTTTGATTTGGCTTTTGCTTTCTCTAATTCCTTTCCATTCTCCTTCATTTATATATATATATATATATATATATATATATATGTGTGTGTGGGGGTGGGTGTATGTATGTATGTATGTATGTATGTATGTGTATGTATGTATAAGTTATTTGCATGTGGGCATGTGTGTCGCAGCATCACAGTTAAACGGTTAATCTAAGAGCCAAACCCCAGATTTGGAATCAGCACCTTCGATCAAATTATCGTACAGATTTCACATCCTTTTCTTTACGTTTCTTTATTTATTTTAAACAATCGAACTATTTTAGATCTATGCAGAGTTTGTATCCCTACGCCGAACTTGTAAACAGTTTAAGTTCTTGTAAGTTCGCTTTCAGTTTCAATGTTTTATGCCATCATTCACGGTTCGAATCTTACACGAGACAAATGCTTTTTGTTGTTGGTTTTTTTTTTTTGCTATAGCGTTCCAACTATTTCCAAGCCGATATCGATCATGAACCTGAATAATGCACTTGTTTACTATTATTTGTACTCACTAGGAGTTCTCACACAGATCATCGTCAGTGATTGCTCACCGACAACAACCAGTGGTATTTCCTGGAGTCTGAGTGAAAACAAGCCTCCCGAGATTTCCAGTATTCTTCACCTTTTATCGATAACGATGCGGTATCGCAACAGCCGCTTACCATTGATTTCTCGCTGGTAAGGACAATTGGTCTTCTCTGGGATTTGGGTGGCAATAAGCCTCCCCAAGGTCCCAGCATTCTCCGCACTTTTCCAGTAGAGGTCTGGTTTGTGCTGTCCCTCCTCGATCTTCTCATCCTCCTCGACCCTCTACAAATATTTTGTCTGTTGTCAGCCTATGCCGGCACCATTTTTAAATTATTATTATTATTATTATTATTATTATTATTATTATTATTATTATTATTATTATTGACAACGCTTTTTCTATATGCAACATGCCAATACTTTTTTTTATATGCGTTTTACTATATGCAGCATTATTGCCAATACTTTTTTATATGCGTTTTACTATATGCAGCATTATTGCCAATCCTTTTTCTATATGCGTTTTACTATATGCAGCATTATTGCCAATACATTTTTATATGCGTTTTACTATATGCAGCATTATTGCCAATACTTTTCTATATGCGTTTTACTATATGCAGCATTATTGGGAATACTTTTTTTTATATGCGTTTTACTATAGGCAGCATTATTGCCAATACTTTTTTTTATATGCGCTTTACTATATGCAGCATTATTGCCAATACTTTTTCTATATGCGTTTTACTATATGCAGCATTATTGCCAATACATTTTTATATGCGTTTTACTATATGCAGCATTATTGCCAATACTTTTTTGTATGCATTTTACTATATGCAGCATTATTGCCAATACTTTTTTATATGCGTTTTACTATATGTAGCATTATTGCCAATACTTTTTTTATATGCGTTTTACTATATGCAGCATTATTGCCCATACTTTTCTATATGCGTTTTACTATATGCAGCATTATTGCCAATACTTTTTTATATGCGTTTTACTATATGCAGCATTATTGCCAATACTTTTTTTTATATGCGTTTTACTATATGCAGCATTATTGCCAATACATTTGTATATGCGTTTTACTATATGCAGCATTATTGCCAATACTTTTTTGTATGCGTTTTACTATATGCAGCATTATTGCCAATACTTTTCTATATGCGTTTTACTATATGCAGCATTATTGCCAATACTTTTTTATATGCGTTTTACTATATGCAGCATTATTGCCAATACTTTTCTATATGCGTTTTACTATATGCAGCATTATTGCCAATACTTTTTCTATATGCGTTTTACTATATGCAGCATTATTGCCAATACTTTTTTATATGCGTTTTACTATATGCAGCATTATTGCCAATACTTTTTTCTTTATGCGTTTTACTATATGCAGCATTATTGCCAATACTTTACTATAGCCCTATCAATTGACAATCCTTTCCTCGTGGCCAGTTATCCCATTGCGAATGTTTTTATTATAATAAAAATAATGGCCGAATAATATATATTGTCTAAACAAGATCTACTAGATTACTATAAACAAATCATTACCGAAATTCTTACTAATCATATATTGGTACTATTGAAATTTCTTGACGGGAGCAATTTTGTTTCGTTTATTCTTTATTTTGTATTGTTTATTCGGTTCTCTTCCAATATATGATCTTGCGAATAGTTTCTAATTAAATATGTGATCTATCGTGTTGTTTACATTTCAATATGTGATCTACCCATTAACCCTAACCCTAACCCTAACTAACACTAACCCTAAACCTAAACTAACCTTGTTGGTTTCTAATATAATATGTGATCTACCATTAACCTTAACTAAAAAATAGGTTATACAAAGAAAAGAATTAACAGAAACGAAATTACTTCAGTCAAGAACGTTCAAAAGTACCCATTTATGTTACGTCAAAAATCGATGCCAATAGGTTTACAATACGCAACTATTATCAAAATAAGCTTCAGTAAATACCTATCTATATAAAGTTAGGTATGTTTATATGTTTATATATTTGTATGTACTAGATTCACTCGTAAACTGATTAACCGATCGTGGTGAATTTTTGAACACAGCTGCTAGTCGTAAGAGGACCTAATGTGGGATATATTTAGTTTTATTTAGTTTTATGCAAAGAGGGTAAAAGAGGATGGAAATCCTTCGTGAAAATTCAGATACCTCCGAATTTTGTGAAATTTGAATAATCAGCATTAGACATCAATTGATAAATACTACCGAAATTTCAGTTTCTTTTGGGTATTTCGAAGAGTTTATTCATGGCGCATAATATCGACACAACCTTCCATTTGAAAATTCAAATATGTCAGATTTACATTGCATTTGACTCATCGTCATTATAAACCAATTCAACATTTGATTCATCGTCATTATAAACCATTTTTTTTAACATAGTTCACCCTAAACAAGACAGGACACCACTGTAGACGTAAGGGGTTACTGAGAAAAAAGGGAGACGGTTTTGGGGGGGGGGGTCAACCTAAATTGGGAGCTGCGCAGCGAGATGTCTGTTTACATTAGTTTTACATTTCTGCATGTCAGTACCGTCGGGGAAACAGGGGGCAGGGAGGGAGTTCCAGAGGCCAGCAGCACGAGGAAAGAAGCTATTGGAGTAGAAAGCTCTCCGGCATCTGGGGACCTCCAAAGTGAATGGATGGGATTTAGCTGACTGTCAAGTTGGTCTAGTGAATTTACGTCGAGGGGGCACCAGAGTAGCCAATTTATCGGAGCATAATCCATTGAAATTAAACATTTGATCCATCGTCATTATAAACCAATTAAACATTTGATCCATCGTCATTATAAACCAATTAAACATTTGATCCATCGTCATTATAAACCAATTAAACATTTGATCCATCGTCATTATAAACCAATTAAACATTTGATCCATCGTCATTATAAACCAATTAAGATAGATTCCTTATTTATTATTGTCAAAATCATTTTCAATATATTTATTCAGTAAAATAGCAAGGCCAATGCATGTCTATAGACGGAATTAATGCCGATGCTTTATCGTAGTCAAATTCTTTTTTTGTAGTCAATGATATTGCCGATGGCTTCCTATCGCCAACACCATCTTCCTATATAATAAAAATGAACGTGCGTGTGTCCTACTCGCTTCAATAATCATGGATGCAAATTTAATTTTATGAGCAAAGAAAAGGAAGCGTAATCTTAATAATAATTGATAATCTATATAATAAAATAATAAAAGTGAACGTACGTGTGTCCGGCGCACTTCACAGTATTGAGAGAGAGGAGAGGGGGGAGAGATTAAGTTTTATGTGGGCAATAGCATTAATTTTGTATTTTCTTATCGATTAGTTTCGTTTCAATTCTAAGTAGTAAATAAGAATTTCTTAAAAACTTTTAACTCACCCCCAAACAAGGCGCATTGCCACCGAGACGTAATGGGCTATTGTGGATTAGGGGCCAGATTTATAGGGGGTATCTTAAATGAGGAGTTGAGCAGTGAGATTTTTGTTTACATTATATTTACATTTCTGCATGTCAGTATAGTCAGGGAAACAGGGAACAGGAAGGGAATTCCAAAGGCTAGCAAGGTTCGACGATAAAAAATCTATTAGAGTAGAAAGTCCTCCCACATTTGGGGATCTTCACAGTGAATGACTGGGATTTGGCTAATTGTCTGGTTTGTCGAGTGTATTTACCTCGAGGGAGCACAGAGCAGCAAGTTTGTCGGGGCACATTCCATTGAAATACTTGTAAAACATGCACATGGACGAACCATTGTGGTGATGGGACAGGGGCTGGGTCTTGGTAAATAGTGTGGGACCTATTAGATTCTTTTTGGACCCTGTCTAAGACGGAGATACTAGTTGGTGGTGCACCAGCCCAGATGTGACAATAATACTTCATGCATTGGGCGGATGGTGGCTTTGTAGAGATATAGAATACTAACAAGTGTGAGAAGTTTTCTAGCCCGGTAGAGGGAGTTTACCTTCTTTGCAGCAGCCTTGGCAGTACCATTCTATGTATTTGTCTCAATGCATGTTACCTGTGAATATTAATCGCTAAACTTGGGAATTGAATGGACGTTTCTGAAGAATGTCCGCTCTTTGCTCTTTGATTCATGTTACCTGCGAATGTTAGGCCGAGGAGTTTAAATGTTGAACTCTCATGTAGGGTGCTATTTGCCATTGCAATTGGTGGTTGAAGAGGTTTCTTATAATTTTAAAAATAAAGGAGATTTGTCTTAGTAGCATTAAATATTACCATCTATTTATGTCCCCATTCCAGTACGAATCGATAGTGAACGGGCGAAGTCAGCTCGTTACCAATGCTTTCAATAAAAAAAATAATCGACATTTGTTTCTATTGTTAAACTTAGTTCCAGTGCATTTCTATTGTGAAACATGTCAACAATGCTTTTCTATTGTCAGGAATAATTTCCCGTAGTTTAAACTACTGCAAATGGTTTTTCCAACATTCAAACTTGTTGTCAATAGTTTAAAATAGTCAAAATCAATGCATGTATGTAGTAAAATCATTGCAAGTGCTTATAAATAGTCAATATACTTACTCATCTTTTATTTAGTCAATAGTATTGCCAATAAAACTATCAAGTAAAAATAGCTGTGAAAGATATTGCTAATGCTTTTTATACATAATTTGGAAACGATATAGTCAAAATTATCGTCCAGACACTGTTGATAATTGTAAAAAATTAACCGTTATGAATTTTATAATAGACAATATTTTTCAATAGTATTTTAAATAGCATCTAGTTCATGGAAATCACGAGAGAATGGTTGAAAGCGTTCGAGCATCAGCATTGTGAAATGATCTTCAACTAAGTGGGAAGGTTTTTTTAAACGGTGCAAACACCGTAGATTTTGGTTATGTGACGTTTGTTTCGACGTTTGTCGTAACGTCTGTTCAGACGTTTGTCTTCACGTTCCCCCAACGTTTGTTCACATCTTATCCCGACGTTTGTCAAGACTTTGTCCCGTCGTTTTCCCGACGTTTGTCCCTACGTTGCACCGACATTTATTCACATGTTATCCCGACGTTTGTCCCGATGTTGTCTCGACGTTTGTTCACATGTTACTCTGATGTTTGTCCCAACGTTTGTCCCCACGTTGCCCCAAGGTTCGTTTACATTTTATCACGACATTTGTCCTGACGTTGTCAAGACGTTTGTTCACATGTTATCCCGACTTTTGTCCTGACGTTGTCCCAATATTTGTCCCTACATTGTCCCGGCGTTTATTCACATGTTACTCCAACATTTTCCCGACGTTTGTCTCGACGGCGTCCTGACGTTTTCCTGACGTTTGTCCCCCACATTATTCCAGCGTTTGTGCACATTTTATTCTGATATTTGTCTCGACGTGGCCAAGACGGTGTCCAGACGTTTGTCTCAATGTTGTCCCGACGTTTGTTCACATGTTATCTCAACGTTTGTCTCGACGTTGTCCCGACGTTGTCCCGACGATTGAATCACATGTTATCCCGACGTTTTCTGCCGACATTTTCCCGGCGTTTGTCACGTTGTCCAGACGTTTGTTCCTTACGTTGTCCCAACGTTTGTTCACATGTTATCCCGACTTTTGTCCCGACGTTTGTTTCCTACGTTGTCCTGGCCTTTATTCACATGTTATACCGATGTGTTCAAACGTTTATCACTACGTTGTCCCGACGTTTGTTTCCTACGTTGTCCTAGCCTTTATTCACATGTTATACCGATGTGTTCAAACGTTTATCACTACGTTGTCCCGACGTTTGTTTCCTACGTTGTCCTGGCCTTTATTCACATGTTATACCGATGTGTTCAAACGTTTTCAAATTCATACAAAGAATGCGATTGGAAGAAAATGTCACGTGCAGAGAACAACAAAAAGGGGGAGTAGGGACGCGAGGAATGTTATGAAAAGAGAAAGAAAAAGAAGATGAAGAAGAGGAAGAAGAAGAAAGAGAGACGAATCAATTAGTGTCTTTAGAACGTCAGTTGAAGAAGAAGAAGAAGAAGAAGAAGAAGAAGAAGAAGAAGAAGAAGAAGAAGAAGAAGAAGAAAGAGCCAAAGTAAGAAAGGGTAAAATCGACATTTGACTGTCGAAAGCTAATAAAGAAGAAAAAGAGAAAAAATCAGTGCTTGGATATCGCCTGCTGATTGAAATCCAAAGTCGGATTGAGAACGTCAAAAGTCTAATAAGTAATTTGAAGCTGTTAACGTCGGGATTCGAAACAAGGGAGGAGGAGGAAGCAGGGGAGGAGGAGGAGGAGGAAGAAGAGAAACAAGGGTTAAAAGTTAACCAGCGTCATATTCATTTAAATTCATCTCATATAGAATCGATCTAGCAGAAGGAATGGAAATTTTATAGAAACCTTGTCTCTGGGCAATGGTGTTTTTATGACATAGGATCAAACAGGATTCTGTGAGACGTCGAAGTTTAGTATCATGAATATGTTTGATAGAAATTGCCTCATGTGTATTGAAGTGGTGGCCGGAAGAGATCATGTGAGTGCATAGTGCATTTGAGGTATCATCGTTTTTATGGCACGATTATGTTCATATATTCGTTTCTTTAACGGACGTTGTGTCTCGCCGAAATATATTTTTCCACAGTCGGCGCAAGGAATAGTATAAATTCCAGCTGTAGTGGGAGATGAAAGGACTTTATTTTTATTTTGATGCATTTGTAAAATGTTTTTGATGGTGAGTGAGGTAGCTTGGATAATTCTAAAACTATGTTGGGAAAGCGAAGAAAAGAGATGTGTGTTACGAGAGTTAGTAGGAAGTAAAACATTCCTTAATATGGGTTGTGTAGTATTAGGAGATGTATTAGTGTTTTTGATCTTTGTATTTGAAACGCTTTCTTTTTAGCGGAAAGAATGACGTGTTTGGGATATTTTAAAGTAGTGAGAGAGGATTCTATTTTATTATATTCGTGAGAGAGATGTTCAGGGCTGCAAATACGCAGAGCCCTGAGATAAAAACCGATTATCATGCTATTTTTTATATAGTTATTATGATGTGAATAATAATGTAAGTAATCATTTTTGTTGGTTGGTTTGCGATGGACTTGAAATGAAAGGCTGTTATTGTTTTTGAGGATGAGAATGTCAAGGAAAGCTAAAGAATTGTTTTGTTCACTTTCGAAAGTGAAGTTAATGGAAGGTTCAACTTTGTTGAGTGCTTGTGCTAATGTTTCTATTTTATGACTAACAGGTAGAAAGATTAAAATATCGTCAATATATCTAAAATAGGTAGCAGTTTTAGGGATACGGTAAGAAAAAGGACCGATTTCGAGGAATTCTAAAAACAAGCAAGCTAATACGGGACTAAGGGGGTTCCCCATAGGTAAGCCGAATTTCTGTCTATAATAGTCATTGTTGTATTTAAAGAAAGTAAGGGAAGTTATGTTCCTAATGATATCTATAATGCTTTTGATTGGGAGAGAACAAGAGAAATTTATTTTGTTTAAGTGTTTGGAAAGTAGGTTGATGCATTTTTTACGGGTATATTTGTGTATAAGGAAGTGATATCAAGGCTGTTCATAGTATGATTATGTAAAGTAATATCTTGTAATTTTTTGATGAGATGACCTGAATTCGTTATGTGTGCGTTACTGATAGTACCTAGTAGTGGTGATAGAATTTTTGCCAATGATTTAGCGATATTGTGGGAGACACTTCCGATACTGGAAATGATAGGACGTAGGGGCATGTTATGCTTGTGGGTTTTAGGAAGACCGTAAAGTGTTGGTATGGTAGAGTGGTATGAAATAAGGGAAGTCCATTCTTTGGCTTGATTAGTAGAGATTTTGAAGAATTTGATAAATGTTTCATTGTTTTTGTTGATGATTTTGAGATCGGTGGATTCGTATGTTGATCTATCAGTGAGTATATCCATGATTTTGTCGTGGTAATCACTTTTGTTGAGGATAACAACGCCACCTGTTTTATCAACTGGGGATATAACAATGTTTGGTATGGCGGCTAAATTACATAATGCTGTAATGTATCTTTTGGGAAGGATTCTTTCCTGAGGTGTGGTAGAGGCAGCGAAAGAGATACCTTGTAGAAATCCTTTAGTTAGGTCATTATCGGAATTCCTATAGTTGAGGAGTGTGCTTTGTGTAATATAGTTGTTTTGAATCCCGGTAGCGAATTTAAGACCGAAACTGAGTCCTTCAAACTCAGTAGAAGATAAATGGATGTTGCTGTGGTTTTGTACCATATCGGGTCGGCCTAGATGTTTCCATTCGCTGTGAGTTATAAGGTTTGTTAAGTATCGCGGGTCGTGTTCCCCCGATTATAAACGTGCAAAGTTGAATCAAGGAATGTTGCATGCTAAGACAGAGTAATAATTAATAAACAAAATGAAGTAGTTCAAATAACGTTTATTGAACGTATGTGTACGTGGAATGATGAAGTGTGTGATGTATGCATGTGTGTCGATGGAAAAACAGTTCTTGAAAAGGTATAAGAAGAAATGAATCCGGCGTGTGGAAAGTCTTTGAAAGCCGTACACAAAGAAAATGAGTTGAGAACTCTTACCGTTGTTTGACCACGAGTGTTGGTAGTTGTTATGCCGATGCCATTTGAAAAGAAAAAGAGAAAAGCGTGATGCGAAACGCTAGTGTATTAGCGTCGTTCTACCGAGGCCAATTGACCAGAAGAGAAGAGTGAAACGGAACGCTAGTGTCAGCGTACTCCTGTCGAGGCTGGTGAAGAAGAGAGAGATTTTCCGTTTGCAACGGTTTTTATAGTCAGAAGGGCAGATAACTCTGGTGTCGCTTTACAGTGCCACCTGTCGGTGAAAAAGCGACACCTACCGGCAAACCGGTGTAGTTATGTTTTGAAAGGAGGAGGTAACTGCTACAGGTTCTATAATTTACGATCAAGTTTAGTTAAATGGTTTTTATTAGAATTATCTACTGATTTTGTGAGGATGTTTGAAGTTGCGTTGGTAAAAAGTTTATCTTGTTGAAGCGATTTGGTCTCTCTTTCTTCTTCTTCTTCTTCTTCTTCATCTTCTTTTTCTTTCTCTTTTCATAACATTCCTCGCGTCCCTACTCCCCCTTTTTGTTGTTTTCTGCACGTGAAATTTTCTTCCAATCGCATTCTTTGTATAAATTTGAAAACTTTTTTGTTTTGAAATAAAGTTTACCAACCGAACGAAAATGGTCGTATCTTGACGGCCGAAATATCTCGGTAGAACTTTACAACATGAGCTTTTGAGTTTATTTTTGTTAGTTGTTGAATTGCTTATTCTTTATTCCATTTTTATTTTTACATATTGTCTGAAACATTGTTTCTTTTTTCTCATATATATATATATATATATATATATATATATATATATATATATATATATATATATATATATATATATATATATATATTACTAGTATACCTCCTACGTCAAAAATGACGGAGGAAAATTTAATCTCCGTCAGTGTTCACACTAGCTATTTATCAAGACATATTACTAAATTATTCATAAAATCATAGAATAACGTCAGTAATTTTATTTTTTATGTATATTTTATTATTATTGTCATTTCTGATGACCTAACAAAAACACCCACTGGTGACGTTTTATTATTGAGTGACGCATTTCTTTCGGAATTCATTTCATTAATTCTGGGGTGGTTGTCTGACTTGCTATTAGCTTTCTCACTTCTCCTTACCACTGGAAACGGTTTCGTCTGGAGACTAGAAAAGCGCAGCCGTTTTACTCTTTTGCGTGACGAGACAGAAGTATATATATTTAGTTATTTATATGTATAAATATGAATATACAAATAAATATACATTAGTCTTGATTATAAAGTAGACGATATATATATATATATATATATATATATATATATATATATATATATATATATATATATATATATATTTCGAATAGAAGTGCAAAAGTGACTTCAGTATGGAATTCGAATGCTGCGACCGGTGGTACAGTTATACCTAGCCACACTGATGATTCTTGGTAAAAATTAAACATATGTATGTGGATATTGAAAAATATTATATATATATATATATATATATATATATATATATATATATATATATATATAGAGAGAGAGAGAGAGAGAGAGAGAGAGGGGGAGAGAAAGAGAGAAAAGAGGGTAGTGCAGTATTAGTGCAGTTCCAACGAGACAAAAGTATATATGTAAAGGAGTAAGGCTACCAACATTTTTAAAATGTTTTTTTCAACATTTATTTATTATTTTTTTATTTTATCATTTCATTATTTTATATAACGCGTTTCAAGCGGTGGTCCGCTTTCATCAGATATGTAAATTCATTTGAAGAAATGTCTTTCGATTTGAAAGAGTGTTGTTTCATTTGAGGAAATGTGTTATTTCTCAAATGAAACAACACTCTTTCAAATCGAAAGACATTTCTTCAAATGAATTTACATATCTGATGAAAGCGGACCACCGCTTGAAACGCGTTATATAAAATAATAAAATAATAAAATAATAAATAAATGTTGAAAAAATTTTTTTTACAAATGTTGGTAGCCTTACTCCTTTACATATATATATATATATATTATATATATATATATATATATATATATATATATATATATATATATATATATATATATATATATATATATATATATATATATAGGTAAGGTACACGATAATTCATGAGAAAGAAATGTCGTGGTGGACAAAATGTGTGAAAAAAATGACAAACGGAAAACATGTTAAAGTGCAGGAGAAAAACAAAAACAAGATATTTTGACCGGTTTCGTTCTGTTGGAGAACGTCTTCAGAAATGAAGATAAGAAAATAGTTTTATTTTGAAGACACATACATGGGATGAGGGAAGGATGATCTGATTGGACCATATGAGAAGACATTAGGTGATGTTGAAATATGACGGGTGGGTGGCACATTCTTCTATGTTTCTTATTCTTCTGTTTATATTTCAATTTATTTTCTTTCTCTTTTTTACTTTCACACCTAATGAGCTAGTATGGAGAAGGTGGTGGGGTAGAGTGAAAGGCGACAAGAAGGGAGATAGCACGAGTAGCTGACCAGGGTGAACAAGTGGGCATGAAATTGATACACTGGACGCCAGAAACCAAAAATGAATCAGAATGAATCGGGGATAGGTCTGCTAGTTTATCACACATTAGGTTTTTAAAGAGCAATAAAATGTCTTATACCGACAGTCTACATATATGTACACATATGTATGTATATATATATATATACATACATATGTATACATGGGGTGAGATACATGATAATTCATGAAAATGAAATGCCGTGGTAGACAAAACGTAAGAAAAATGAAACAAACGGGTTAGAAGAGTATTTATTTACTCCTCTCCAGGAGTTAGGCACAAGGCCAGTTTTTATCCTACTCCCACAAGTAAGATGTGACCCAAGGTCGGGTCGGGAAAGTGGGGTTTGATAAGCCAGCGCCCGAGAAGTGAGCACTCTGGCCATTTTAAGAATTGCCTGGGCAGCCCCGTCGGCATTCCCCGGTAGGGGCGCCTCAGACAGTAAGCAATAAACTTACTCCTCTCCAAAGAGGGGAGGCAAAGCCTGGGAGGGTGGACCTCCTAGAACTGCACAGGACAGACACATTGACCGGCGTAAGTCAAGCCCCGAAGGACAAGACAATACCAGTATGGGGTGCAGTATTCATCGAAACAGATACTACACTTTGATCTTGGCCAAAAGGCCAAGTAACAGTTTAGAAGAGTAGGAGAAAAGTAAAAGTATATATAGATTTAAAAAAATAGAAAATACGGGTTAAGTTTGAGAGAGATGTATTAAAATGATTTGATTATCAATATATATATGCACACATGTGCATATATATATATGTGTATATAGATGTGTGTATATGTACATATGTATATATATTGGTGAGCGTATGTGTGTATATATGTGTATGTATGTATGGGGTTGTGTGTATATATATATATATATATATATATATATATATATATATATATATATATATACCTTGTGACTATCACAAGCTCTCATTGATAATCAAATCATTTTAATTTGTTTAAAACAAAGCGTCTACCCATGTAAAATTCACACCGTAAGCATTTTAGAATTGCCAAGTCAGTAGTTTTCATTTTAGTTGTATTTGCATAATTTCACTTAACTACGAACGTAATAGTACATTTTTATTAACCCACTAAATGTAATAGTTCAATTTAATTTTGTGAGACATACATTTCAATATTTTCTTAGAAGATATGAAACCGGGTGTGGGGGGGGGGGGGGGAGATGTGTCGGTAATGGGGACACCACGTCATCTCCACAAGTTGCTTGTTAGAAATGAACATCAAAGCGGTATACTTTGTAATCAGTTTTCTGCTCCCTTTTTTCTTCTTTCTTTTCTCTCTGCTGTATTTTCTTCTTTTATTTTAAAAATAAGTTACTTACTAGTCTGTTGAAAATAAAATTTTAAAAAGATCCTGGTCGAGTATGTTAAATTGTTTATGAACAAAAATTTAAATAACATTTTGTAAACTTATGATGAACTGCAAATCGTTTTTTAAAGAAGTTGCCTCACTATTTTCGATCAATTACGGGGAAAACATTTGTTTGAGAAAAATAATGTAATGTACCCCCTACACACAAATACGATTTGAATCATTTTTTAAATCAAGTCCTAAATGAGCAACGTATATATATATATATATATATATATATATATATATATATATATATATATATATATATATATATATATATATATATATGTATGTATTCATTTTTACGTACATAAAAGTAATCCATGGACACGTATTTCTAGCTATCAGCCGTCATAAGCATGGCTTACCTGTCCATAAATTATTTTTATGTACGTAAAGAATTAATTAATAAATATATATATATATAATAAAAATAATGACACGTCCGGTTAAGGGCGACCTAATACACTATCCTGCATATTCTTCACCGCTTAGGAAATGGAAAAATACTAAAAGAAACAACGCTGTTCTATCGTGAGTAAAAGCAATAACAAAAACTACGTATATATATATATATATATATATATATATATATATATATATATATATATATATATACATATATATATATATATATATATGTATATGTGTGTGTGTGTGTGTGTGTGTGTAGTAAAGTATAAAAAATATATTTATGCCAATTAAGCTACACAAAGGTGTCCGCGTTACATCCCCGAAGCCTGGCGATAACCTGCTGGGATGAAACGCGGACACCTTTGTGTAGCTTGATTGCCATAAATATATTTTCATACTTTACTACTAAGCTCTACACATTGAGCACTGTTGAAGTAAATGCTGAAACTCTATACACAATATATTATACCGCCTTATAATCTTCTACGTGTATATATAAAATAATATATATATGTGTGTGTATGTGTGTGTATGTGTGTGTGTGGAAAGAGAGCGAGAGAGAGAAAGTGAGAGAGAGAAATACACATTTTATTCTACATGTGAAATAAAAAAAAAATCCGGTGCCTTTGCTAAACAACAAAACGCACATGCGACCCCCTTCGCCTTCTTTCTCTCTTCTTCTTGTAAGATACCACGAAACACCAATCAATAACATTCATAAAATATGTTGTTCAATTCAAACGGGGCTGAAATGTTCGATCACCTAGACCCCCCCCCCCCGGAAACAGTACCGTTCAGGCAATATGATTCTTCTTTTAGTGTCGGCGTTTCTGTATTTGAAGAACATGCCGAATTATTTAGTTTAGTCTGGTAAAAAAAAAAAAAGCGGAACGTCAGGAAGTTCAAAGGAAAGTTCAAGATAAAATCGATTACAAAACATTTTGTCTTAAACTAACCGAGATAAATCTGTTTTCTTCTAGCAATTTTGGTCGTCCTTAATTTGAAATAACGACCGTCGGTAGATTTTCTTTTAAATATATTAAATTCATCGATTCCGGTTTTCTCATTGTTCATTCGGTAAGTTAACTTGACATGCAAATATTCTGTGACCCAGACAATGCAATAGGTCATGTGAAGTCAACGCTGAAGGTCAACATAAAGTCCCGACTTACTTGCTTCTCCACGAGGGAAGAGTTAGAAACAGGGTAGGTTTTTAATGTGGGGAAAATCCAAAGTGCTCTTTTTTAAGGAGCACTCTGGATTAGGACAAAAATTTTAATTGCCTCAGTCTAGAAGGATTTCTCCTTCATTGACCGAGTTCAGAAAAGATGAAGTGTAGTATCAGAACAGATACTACACTTTGCATCATTTATTTGCAGAAAATATTTTTTAAAAAAATGACATTCAAAACAAATTAAGCACAATGCAATTAAAAGTGTAGGGAAAATGGAGATCGTTGGTCATCCTTGACCTAAAGTCATAAAAATTGTCTATTCTACTTCTTACTAGAATCATCATCACTATAATACCACATTTACTCTAGTGGTCGTCATACTTTAGATATTCCCAGATAGGTTTGGATTTTTTTTTTTTTATTACAGATACTACAATTTGCTCCTAGCCAAAAAGGCCAGGGAACGTTTTTGCCGTGAAAGTCAACCTTCAAGAAAAAAAAAAAAGGTTTCCAAAATGAAAGATTTAACGCAATTCTAACAAATGGGTGATCGATGGGATGAGAATCGACCTTTGACATGATGAACGCAAAGCGAGAAACTCTCAGTCAATATCTACGGTTAATTCTATATTAACACTTTTCAAACTGCACACATGCACACGCACACATTGCAGCTCGCGAGGTTCCCACATCCATAAGACCCGCTGGTGCAAACAACGTATTTCCCCTTACCGGATCGAAGAATGAGATTATGAATATGGATTACACCAACAGTTTCCAGGATCCCGAAATTAAACGCCTTTCAATAATTTAAATTCGTAGTACGTTATACGGTAGCAAAAGAGTGACAGTACAGCGTTAGCCACCGAAAATGTGTGGCAACCCCTGGTTGGTGGATGATTTGGAGACATTATAGGACATGCTATCGCACGTTATATGTAAACATATATCTAATATATAAAATTAAATCAAATTCGACATAAATAGCATTACATCTGATAAATCGATATTTGATTCTGGCTAGCGATTTATTTTTTTCATTTTTATCCTTGCACCATATTCCTTGCATTAATACTATGTATTTTCGCTTCAATTTCTTTCTGAACATACTTTGTTAGGAGTACTGTTCCGGTCGCGACATGTTTCCTTAGTGACCTCAGAACAAACGTCAGCTTATGCGCTTCGTAAAAAAAAAACATTTCTCTATTTATTTCGGTTATCAGATAAACATTTACATGTGTTTACAATGAATTACTAAACTCTTTTTTATTAACATAACTTATATATACAACATAATAACGACCGCCTGCATCACTTAATGAAAACAACAGTGTAGTTGTTTTCATTAAGTTATGCTGGCGGTCGTTATTATTCCTGAATAATAGATTTTAAATTTAGTATGCTATAAGCGGCTGTTTAATATTCATGAGTAATGACTTATTTTCCGGATAAGTTCATTTCTGTTGCATTTTCATTCTTTATTTATCTCATTCATTCCAAAACAAGTCCACTAAAATGCATACCAAATAAAAAATAATGTTATCTTGATAATAAAATAAATGCTACTTCCTTTATTTTTCTTAACTTATACTTTTAAAAGAAAGCAATAACTTTCTTAAATTAATAAATGCTATAGTTTACAAAATATACAAATACCAAAGTGTAATATCCAGAAAAACGAAATACGGCTTTTTATTTAGTTATTTCCCCTTTTCAGCTCTTGCGTGCTTACTTAGTTTTGCGCGTGCAATCGACTCTATGTGGCACTGCTACTGTCTCTACGCGCTTACTACGCCTGCGACTCCACCACTAGACACACATCTGACTGTTTATGTTTGAAAATAAGACCTATGAATCACGAAAACTTATTTTAATTGTTCTTTCACTTTTTTACTTATTTACACTACTGTTTGGTTATGTTTGCAGTTGTTTAAACAGACTTTACATAATTTTACTTCCGTTTAACGCGCACAAAAAACTCCGACTTTTGAATTGTATTAAAAATTCTCCCAAAACAATTCTTCAAAACAAACAAATCTCGTCAACGTCACAAACGACGCCAACTCTGTCTTCTTATCCAATGTCGTTTCTCTTTATCGCACTTTCTCGACTGTCGCAAACGCCGACTCATTTGAATAATCAAACGCCGCCAATCCAATCATCAATTTTGAAATCTTTCAATGTTTGCCTCTACGTGCACTTGCTCTCTCTCTCTCTCTCTCTTTCTCTCTTTCTCTCTCTCTTTATCTCTCTGCAGTAGGCAAACATCAGCCGTGGCTATTTATCCCGCGGCCTCTCCGCCCTGGCACTTTTTTTTAATGTTTTACAGCATATCTCCCCAGTCGTTTTAAAACATAAGAAACGTGACGTTTCGGAATGATGGTACTGATTCGCCATTTTAATGTGCATGTCGGGTGTGAGAATTTTTACAGATCATGAGAAGCGCCTTGTTAGTCTGAAGTCTAGTCGGGTAAGAGAATGTGAGTATCTTTAGCTCTTGCACCGTGACGTTACATAAAAACGTGGCTACCAAATCTTGTTATTCTCCATCTGGTAGATTGTAAAACCACACAAACACTGTCACATACTTCTACATCTGTTACTGTTCCTCTGATCAGATTTAAAAACAACACATCAACCATGGTATTAATTCGCCATTTAAATGTACAAGTAGGGGTGTGCGCATTTCTACAGCCTATGAGGAACGTCTTGTTTGATTAAAGTTTAGCCGGAAAAGATGTAACATCAATACGTGTCTAGCAAAGTTTGTTCTTCCCTAATTGGGCGGGTATAAAATCCACACAAACACTGTCATTTATTGTTCGTTTGTCTAGATAAACAACACGCGAACCTAGGTATTAATTTGCCATTTAAATGTACAGGTTATATATACGACATAGTCACGTTGACACACCGGTTCCCGTTAGATAGCAGAAGTTAAGCGACATTGAGCCTGGTCAGTACTAAAATGGGTGACCATTTAGGAATACCAGGTGTTGTACGTCACTCCGCTTATCTCGGCATTGTTTCCAGTTGTTCTGAAGTTCTCCTTGGCACTGGAATGAAGCACTGCCGATTCAGGGGAGGTGTGTGTTGAGGATTGTGCACCCCTTGCTTCAAAATTACACGTGCAGCCAGGGGGTGGCCATTGTCTCTCAAGACTGAACGGAGGCCATGAAATGTACAGGTAGGAGTGTGTGCATTTTGCAGCGCAGGAGAAACGTCTTGTTAGTCTGAAGTCTAGCCGAAAAAGATCGTCTGTGTGTCTTTCGCTTTCGTCGTGTGACGTCACATCAACACGTGGCTACCAAATCTTGTTCTTCCTCCACTGGTCGGTTGTAAAAGCCACGCAAACACTGTCACATATCGTTCTTCATACACTTCGCAATATAAAACCTATGTAAACTACTGTTGATTTCTTTTTCCACGTTGGCAATTAGATCTGTTGAATTACGTAGGTTGATAAATGACCACGACTTAGGTTTCAGCTTTCGTGCAGACAAATGCGTGAACTTCATACGGAGAGAAACAAAAAACTTGATTGTTACGTTGTAATAAACTCTGTCCATGAAATGCAGCTACAATCTTGGCAAGGAAAGGACACAAAGAATTGCCATAGCAACTCAATCAGATTGATCTGATGCTACCATGAAACGAAAATGGATGGTAACATTTAATGCTACTAAGACGAGGCTCCTTTACTTCAACAATTATAAGAAACTTTTACAACCACGAGTGTCATGGCTGATAGTACCCTTCCTGAGAGTACAACATTTAAACTCCTCGACCTAACATTTATGTGCAACATGAATTGGAATAATACATAGAAAATACTGCCAAGTTTTCTGCAAAGAAGGTAGGCTCCCTAAACTACTCAAACTTGCTAGTATCCTATATCTCTATAAAGCCACCATTCACCCATGCATTGAGTATTGTTGCCACATCTGGGCTGGTGCCTCTCTTGGGTAGTGTACAAAAAAGAGTCTCTTACTTAATAGTTCCCGCACTGTCTACCAATCTCCAGTCCCTATCCCATCGCCGCAATGTTGCATCCCTGTGCTTGTTTTACAAGCACTCCCACGAAAATACTCCCAACAAACTCGACTAACAACACAATCCCACCCCATTCACTGTAAAGGTCCCCAGATGCCGGAAAAGATTCTACTCTCATAGCTTCTTTCCTCTCCCTGTTCCCTGTTCCCCCGACAGTAGCAATATGCAGAAATTTAAATATAACATAAACAGACATCTTGCTGCACCACTCTTCACTAAGGCTGCCCCTTATTAACCTTCCATCCTAATCAGAGTAACCTTTTACGTTTTAGTGGCACTATGCCTTGTTTGTGGAGAATAAAGGTATCAAAAATGTCGATACATAATATTGTTGAAACTACATTTATCAGATGTATTGGCAGCATTCGTTAAAAGAACAAAAATAGGTTCTTGTATGAGAGGGTGGCAAATGATTTTTACTTTCTCTCCATTTTTGTTACTTTCATCCACCCCAAATTACCACTGAGACGTAACGGGTTGCTGTGATAGGGGCCATATTTATATAGAGGGACAACCTCAGTGGGTAGTTTGGTGGCAAGATGTTTGTTCACATTACATTTAAATTTCTGCATGTTAGTACGGTCGGGGAAAACAGGGAGCAGAGAGGGGGTTCCAAAGGCAAGCGGTTTGAGGAAAGAAACTACGAGTAGAAGAGTAGTAAGTTTTCCGGCATTTAGTGATCTCTACCGTGAAAGGGGGTGCGAGTAGAGTTGGTCGAAGGTATTTTCGTTAAGGAGGTACAAGGGCAGTAAGTTCATCGGAGCACATTCCGTGGAAGTACTTGTCAAACAAGCACAGGGAAGTAAAACTGCGGTGAACTGGAGTTTGGCAGGGCCTATTAGGTTAGAAACTCTTTTTTTCACCCTGTCCAAAAGGGAGAGGACAGTGGTCGGTGCACCATCCCAGATGTGGCAACAATACTCCATGCATAAACGAATGGTGACTTCATAGATATATAGAACACTGGCAGATGTGAGAAGTTCTCTGTTGTAAATCGCCGGTTGATACTTTCGGATTTTCGTGAAAACATAATTCTTGCGTTTTCGCAACACAAGTTTATTTTTGATAGCAGGACCTGTATCCCAGAGTTACCCGGGAAAAATAAAATAAAATAATGATTTAAGCTAAAAAACATGATTTAAGCTAAAAAGAAAAAAACCATTAATATTAGAGTAGCAATTCTGAAGAAAAAAGAAAATACCCTATATCACTGTAAGTAGTTTAAGTGACTGAAATAGGATAAGTAAATTTCTATTTCACGTTCAAAATGTTGGAAAAGAGTCCGTAACTGTGTTAAAAAGGCACCTAAAGAGTCGGGACTACTTCCATCATGTTCCTAGGAGAATTATACATGTGTATAAACTTTTATAATTCAGGTACACTCTCTAGTCTGTTTTTCTATAAACGGACAGACACACAGAGATAACTTCTCCTTTATTATATAGATCTCTCTCTCTCTCTTTCTCTTTCTCTTTCTCTCTCTCTCTCTCTCTCTCTCTATATATATATATATATATATATATAGAGAGAGAGAGAGAGAGAGAGAGAGACGGAGAGAGAGAGGGAATGGGAGAGAGATACAGACGGACAGACACACAGAGATAACTTCTCCTTTATTATATAGATCTCTCTCTCTCTTTCTCTCTCTCTCTCTCTCTCTCTCTCTCTCTCTCTATATATATATATATATATATATATATATATATATATATATATATAATTAACTTGTTACAAATATCCAGGGGGTATGAATCCGAAGGAAGTTGAAACCGGGTTTATGAGAGTGCTCAATGAAAATTCAGAGCAAAATATATATTTTTTGATTTTATTCCATTAGTTGCGACAAAACAAGTTTCTACCAATGAAACAAAACTTGTTTTGTCGCAACTAATGGAATAAAATCAATATATATATATATATATATATATATATATATATATATATATAGAGAGAGAGAGAGAGAGAGAGAGAGAGAGAGAGAGAGAGAGAGAGAGACGGAGAGAGAGAGGGAATGGGAGAGAGATACAGACAGACAGAGTGTTAGGTATTAAATATACCAAAATCTAAGATATTCTTCACTTTCATTTTATTATATTTGAAAAATAAGGGAAAAGGATATTCTTTGCTTTTATAAAAACAAAACAATCCTAGTGCAGGATCGAAACAGCACACGTGAGGTTGTCAGTGTGATTCTCTTCCGACTAAGCAATTTCGACATTCATTATGATGCCTCTTTAAGGACACATAAGTAAATTTCTATTTCATGTGCAAAATGTTAGAAAGGGGTCGTAGCTTTCTTAAAAGGGAAACTAGAGAGCCAGTTCTACTTCCATCGTGTTCCTAGGAAAATTATACATGTTTATAATCTTTTATATTTTAGGCACACTTTCTAGTCTGCTTTTCTATAAACGTGCAGACACACACACAGAAACGTTCTCCTTTATATATATATATATATATATATATATATATATATATATATATATATATATATATATATATATATATATATATATATATATATATATATATATGTTGTTACTCCTACTTCAGTTCAAATCTAATTCATTGCTAATTATCTGTTCCGCCCTGGGGTTAGCGGGGACGGGGAGATGATCAAATGGATGATCGCTGACAGATAAATATCCCCATTAACAGCTTCGATTTTTCCGGCCATTGAGACGTTTTGGCCGCTTGCAAGATATATGCAGCGTATCGACCCATTAGACACCCCCACCCCCCTTTCACGCTTGATCATTCTCATCAAACCTTGGCATTTGTCCAGAAATTATTGACCTACTCTTGGCTAAAGAAACTTGCTACCGAAGCCAATTTTTTCCCGTCCAACCCTTATCGTTTGAAATGGTACGGACACACCCGTATTTCACCCCTGAGAGTTTAGAGTGATCAAATGTTCCACCCATTGGTCTTGAGCACGCGTGTACGTTGTTCATATCTATATTATATTAGTAGTGTCTGTGTCCGTCTATTCGTCTCTCTGCCCGGAGATGCAGTTGAAAACAAGGCCTTATACAGGAACAAGCACACATTTTAACGTGTGTAGAAGAAGATCATGATGCTATTGAGGACAAAATCTCTCGTGAACAGCGACGAGTCGATTCCGATGATTATTGGCCAACGCTTTGTTGGTCACAGGCCCTATTCCTTAGGTTTTATCCAAGTTGATGTAAATCCGATCACAAATTTCTGCTCTTGAAAATGGCGTATTAGATATACACCTAAAACCTTGCTAACAGCTTGGTAGTAACCTTGTTTCAACTAGTGATAGAACGATTCCAATATTTTTCCCAATTCCGATATAATTACCGATTCTGTATTAAATTCCAGATTCCGATACAATTACCGATTTCGATTCCAATTTTTTTCAAATTTCTAAATATTTAGATAGAGAGTTGTTTTTTTAATTTTCGGACTATCGTAAAAAAAATTAACTCGTGTAATATATTTTCGCAAAAGTAAAAGTACACTTGTGAGGTCGTGGGGCATACATTACATGTACAGATCTTTCTAACTATGTTTTCTCTATTCTTTTCCTCGTAATTGACTGAAAATTGTGATTTGATAAACTCATTGTAAGATTTTCATCTATATTTTTCACTTGTGCCATTTTTGTCTATTTATCCATTCGTGCCATTTTACCGTGCCATTTTCTTGTGCCATTTTTATCTTAATTCGTTATTATGATCTATAGATTTTAGTTTTACTGGTAGTATAAATCTATAAATAAGTACAGCAATGGAAAATTAAGTTTTAAACAAAAAACAAAGACAAAAAAAAATTTTAATCGTTTTTGGAATCGGAAATTAGGCTCAATTTTTCTGATTCCGATACCAATTCCGATTCCGATACCAATTCCGATTCCGATACCCCAAAGAGTTCCGAATTTTTCGATTCCCGATTCTAAGTTCGATTAATCGTCACACCACTAGTTTCAACTCCTAAAACCTATCGACAAACTGGAATTCCCGTTCTATGCTGGATTTTTAATATTTAGGCTATTTAATCATTCGGAGTTAGGGTTAGGGTTAGGGTTAATATTAGACCCACATATGTCAAATACATCAAAAACACGATGTACTTGTGAAAACTGCACGTAAAATGGAACTTACAGGACAAAAGTTATGAACATAAAAACAGTTAAATTTTAAAGGGTTAATAAGAGGAGCGGGACTTACTCAAATGTTGATATTTATGGATACAATAAGAAAAAACTTAATTTTTATTACTCATAAATAAGGTAATTGGGAGGAGTTTTTACTCTCACACTCGTAAGTTCCCCTACTGTCACCTGTAACATAATATAGATTTTTCGTTATTTGACAATTGTTTAAATCAAAGGGTTAAACTTTTTCAATGGATCTATTCATACTCCCCTACGAAACTTTTTAAACATTTCTAATAAGTTAAATGCGATTTCAGGTGTTTTCGGTACTTGAGGAAGCCCAGCAGCGGTTTAAATAGATTTCCTTGTCTATTCCTGTGTTTATAACGTAACTTGTGGGTAATATTACTAAAAGTCCTCGCTATCTCAGTCCTAAAATCGGATTGCTTTTTCCGTAACGAGGGATCCCTCAGTAACCGTCTAATCGTGTCCACATAACTTCTCCACGATATCACGAAGCTCCAGGAAGTACCCTGCTCCGGATGCAATCCTCTACCTGTATAAGAGTCAGATACGTCCTGCTGCCACATCTGGGGAGGTATGGCTCAAATCAATATTCCCTGTCTTGACAAAATCGACTTCGCAATCTAGTGGGAGATCATCTCTATTCTTCCGTACAGCCCCTTTTCTCACAGAAGAGACGTCGCTAGTCATTTTCTGCTCTATCGTTATTTTCAATGGTAGCTGCTCGACTGAGCTCTAATCTTTAGTTATCCCCTGTAAAACATTCACAGAAATATCTCATCTAGCTACCACCACTGCAAAGAACTTTCCTTTCTTCATCTGTGTACCTTAAGCCAAACGGATATGAATAGAGTTTCTTTCCAAGAACTTCCCATATGTGGAACACATTACCGCGGGACTACTTCCCTGTAGATTACAACATGGTCGTCTTCAAATCCAATGTCAACAAATACTTGTCGAGCTTTCCTCTAAAAGAAATCGCATTTTGTCCATTCCGTCCATCTTTTCAATCCTCTCATAGTATTGTTCATCATCCAATAGACAATCTCATTGACCCTTATCCTCGAGTGGCTTTTGGCCATAGTAAGTTGTGACTTAGTAGTATATAACAAAAACCTTCCGCGATAACGTCATATTTCATCATTGTTGAAGGTGTTTCCAGGTCCAATTGTTCTCAGAGAGGAGAGACGCTATTAGCATGGTTCACACAAAAAACTATCGAATGTGAAAAATATACATAAATAAATTACGTTACACAGAATAATGAAAATATGCTCATTGGTAAATAATCTGATGCCGTTAAGGTAAAAAAAACAATCGGACTTTACCCATTTTAAAATGAATTGTTCCAAAATCAAATTATGTCGTCCCATCGACTAAAACAGTACAATTTTCAATGATACATTTACAAACAGTGACCTTTGGTTTATTGATTTGAAGAATATTTAGCAGGCAATTATTTTTACGGTAAACTGACTGAACATGTTTATTGTTTTAAAAAGAATTTAATCGCTACAAGTTTAAATAAACAAATAAAGAAGAGACATATTCGTTTTATTTATTTCAAGAATATTTAGCTGACAATGACAATTATTTTTACAGGAGTAAAAAAGAGTCATTTTTTCTTAATAGTATTGATTCTGACGGACATTCATTATTTCAAAAGAAATAGTAAATTATTCAGATTCATGAATAATTTCTACAGAGGTCTCGCTAGCCTATATAATAATACGCCAAGGCAAATCAATGTTGGTATTACGTTATCACACTCCATCTTCTTTTTTAAATAGGATCGCCCGATCGCCATATTGCAAAGCAAAAAAGGATTTTGGCAAACGTAAAACTCGAACTAAAATATACTTTCCTGGCCTCTGGCTAAGATCAAAGTATAACAAATTTGGGGATATCTTAAGTAGGAACTCTCCTAAAGTAAATGTTGTATTGTCGTAAGAGTTAAACGTAGGATAGACATTTTTATAACTTTTAATCAAGGATGAACAACAACTCCCATTTTCCACACACTTTTGATGGCTTAGTGCCTAATTTGTTACACTGTATTTTTTTTTTACTTTATAGCAAATAGATAATTGAAAGCGCAGTATCTGTTCTGTCTAAAGATAGTATAATAATATCGTGGGGTCTATGTTCGCATCGGACGTCCATTATATAGAAATATGTCACAAACTCACAAACTCACAAGGGCCCGTGGCGTAATGGATAAAGTGCTAAGTAAAATTCAGTTCTATGTGCAGTCTTCTGAAGATTGAAGGTTCAATCCTCAGTGCGGGCGATACTAGGAATTACGAATTACTGAATACTTCTACTGACGGGAAAAAGCATGCTACCCGCGTTCGAAATTCTGTGCAGATTCCAGAGTTTGACAAGATACACCGGAGGTTACATCGGAATAACACTCAAGATGAGAATAATAGTCCGAATAATTCAAATTAGAAAACATAAACTAAAAGACCTAATAACCAGAGTACTTATATGTTTCCGTTTGAACAAAGGTCTGCTTTCGCGCCAAACGTCCATAGAATAGAAAACATATATACAAGAGATGAAGGAGACAACTAGCCACATATTAAGTAATATCGTAAAGGTCGGTCATGAATGATGAAAACATGTTTCCAGTTAGATATGAGCTGGTTTCACTGCAGATTTCGGGTTTTAAATCACCTGACCCGCTCCACCAGCAACCTAAGAATTTTTTATTTTCGTTATGGTTCTGCATACAAACTGACATGTGAAGACTACAACAATCCATACAGAGGCTCATTAAGGTTGTTCTTTGCAAAAAAAATACATATCAGTCGATCTGGTTACTGACGAGGACATCGAAACTCGATAGAACCGAATTTCATCTTCCGTTTAACACATTTTATGTTATTCCGTTTTTCTATGAATTGGCTTTTAAAAATAATTTACGTGGAAGCTGTTTCTATTGGTTTAGTATCGCCTTTCTTCGCTTTTCACTTTGCTGCTTCCACTATTCCTATTTTCATTATTGCAAAAAAAACTGACCTGCGAAACCTCTACAAAAAGTAAGGAAAATAAATTTCAGATTTTTCAAATAAGATTCTTCAATTCTTGGGCTAATTCTAATCTTTTAACTTCTAATAGAATTTTCCACTCTTCTGCTTAATCTAACCTTATGTGGAGAATTCCGTATTTAACACTATTTTTACACATCCACACCCAATCTTGGTGTAAAATTAAAATGCTAATTATCTTGTGAGTCATAGCGTTGATGTTATCAACTCTTGACACGTGTGTATTATCTTTATTCATTTTTTGTCAATTTCGATGAGTGTATTTGGGATAAACAAGGTTCAAGTATTCTAATACCCTCATACAAGCATTGTTGACATATCAACTACCTTGTGAAAACAATCGTGATAAACACATGTTTATTTTGTGTTTGTTTCTGTTATCTATTGTGCTAATTGGTTGTATTTGTAAACTTGCCGTTTCAAGTGGGTGTTTTTTGTAACTGTGTAAACATTTTGAAAAGCGTGTATAATATCACCAGCATGTTATGCCTTTAATTAAGTTTTTTTTACCCCATCCAATAGACCGTAAGTATAGCTAGGTAGTAAGCTATGAAAATATATTTATGGCAATTAAGCTACACAGAGGCTCCCGCGTTTCATCCTCGGGGAAAATCTTCAAGTTAATATTTAATATATATATATATATATATATATATATATATATATATATATATATATATATATATATATATATTTAATGGTTAAGATACTTCCGGGACTATATATATATATATATATATATATATATATATATAGAGAGAGAGAGAGAGAGAGAGAGATAGATAGATAGATAGATAGATAGATAGATAGATAGATAGATAGATAGATAGATAGATAGATAGATAGATAGATAGATAGAACACATGTAAATAGAAACAATAGAGAATCTGCCGTTTCATGCGAGGAATTTTTTTAAACAACTAAAGAGATTATCATGACTAATATTTCCGAGTCTTTTAATTACATTAGAAAACTTCTTTATAAAACAAAGAAAAAGGTATTAAAAGACATAGCATCTACGATATTATTAAACCCGGATATGATATATAGGATAGGAGAACTTCCTCAATGGTATGAGTATATCATGGATATAATCGATACAAAATTATACAAGCCACCTGCTGAGGGTATAAAAAATAAACCTAGAAATGTTTGTGTAGTCCTGTATGAAAATAAAGGATTTGATGATATAAATCTGCCTAAAGTATTTAATAATCCAGAAATCATTCAGTCACTGCCCAATGAACTTATAAAAGAGGAACGGAAACCAATAGTAACATATAAACTAGGACAAACTATACGGAATAAATTGTTTAACTATAAAAAAAAATGTAGAGAATTTAAATATTAATGATAATGATGTAATGTATATGCCATCATGTGAATTTGAATCCTCCCCTTTATGTAATACTGACATAGGGCATATAATTACCGGTAATCTAGCGATAGTTAAAAATTCTAAATTAAGAAAACTCCTAACTAAAGGCCCAAACTATAGAGAAACTAAATGTTTAAATTATGCGAAATGTGTTAAGGAAATAAATAAAGCGTTAGATAATTTCACTGCATCCATGGCAAAAAAGCATAAACTATTACACTCTACATTTGACGCATGGAAAAATAATATACTTAGATTCGTAAATAAAAAAGTAGAACGTTTAAAAGAATTTAAACACCCTAAAAAACGAATCCCCTCCTTAGAAATCCACAAATAACTACGGAGCTTGAAATGCTTCAAAATAGGTTTGTAATAGTTCCTATTGATAAGGCGACACATAATATAGCTTTTATCTGTAAAAAGTATTATATACAACGCTTATTGCTAGAGTAGGAATAATAGGTGCAGTTTCAGATACTTATAAATTAAGTAATAATAAAAGCGATAATATTATTATAAACAATACTGTTATTTGTGAAAGATTAGGATTAAAATTAGAAGAAAAATACAAAAAACTTCCATCTATGTATTGGATACTTAAAATGCATAAAACACCAGTTGGCGCCCGTGTCATTGTTGCCTCAAGAATGTGCATCACTAAACCTTTAAGTAAGGCTGTATCTAAAATCTTTAAATTAATTATGAACCAAATAAATAATTTCCATAAAAAAGTAAATTCTATAGTAATATAAACCTATTTTGGGTGGTAAATAATTCAAATCTAGTAAAAGAAAAATTTCTGATCTAATAATAAGAATGATTAACCAAGGTGGCGATCAAAATAAAATATTTAGACAATTAAATAAAGCAATTACTCGCCATCCTGATGCTTTTAAATCTTATCAAATTAATCAAAATAAACTGATAGAACAAATCAAAGGATATATAAATAAAAATAATGTAGAATATGTATAAACGTATATATAACACATATACTAATTATAATGAGAAAAAGAAAAACAATAAAAATACAGTAGAAAGAAAGAAAGATATGTTAAAAAAAGAAGAAGAAGAAGAAGAAGAAGAAGAAGAAGAAGAAGAAGAAGAAGAAGAAATCGACAGTTAAGAGAGAGGAATATTTCCTCTCTCTTCTGTTTCGATCTGAATCAACAGACGTTCTCTCTCTTCTCCGTCTTTTCCTTTATGTGTCTACCTTCCCATCACCTCTCCCTTCATTATATGCCCCTCTTTCCACCTTATATTTTTATTTATTTATTTATTTATTTATTTATTTGCCCTGTTTGTTTCAGATTTTAGATTTTAGATTTTTTATTTTTTGTTTTTAGATTTTTTTGATTTTTAATTTTTAATTTTTTAACGGCCTCAATTTTTGAAATGTTAAATTTCTTTTTTTCTTCTTCCTCTTCTTCTTCTTCTTCTTCTTCTTTACTTTCTCTATCCCTCCATTTCATTCTCTCCAAATATGATCTGAGGTTAAGATCGGATTCTAACTCTGCCTGATGAGATCTCAGTTTATAGTAACTGTTGATCGATAACATCGACATGCCAGTGTCGCAGATTTTGTACATGTCTGTGTAAATAAAATTATCATATATATATATATATATATATATATATATATATATATACATTTTTTTATGCGTTTATATTTTTTATATTTATAATATAAAACTAAAAATAATACATTAATCACCTAAATAATAGTGTAATGGATTCGTCCAAACACTTTAAACTGCAGCAACATTTTTGTAAGTAACGGATAAATTTTATTAGACAGACGAACAACACAGGTAAGGGAATTTTTTTTTTTAAATAACTAATATAAGTGAGCAAAACATTTATATGGAACAAAACGTAGATTTAGTATAAGGAACATTTATGTTTTTGTTTTTTAAGTGAAGTGGAGTCTGATCAACTCTGCTGGGGAGCCATGAAATTAGATACTGTCTTGTTTTTAAATTTCCGAAACAGTTTTTCATGGTAAACAACTGATGATCCCTTAAAATAGTGTTAGAAACAAACTAATATAATAACTGTAAAAAATAAATTGACTTACATGAG
>OY744519.1:183242218-183289718 GCA_963556195.1 Sepiola atlantica
TTTCTCCCGATTACATCACGAATTGAACGATTTCAGAGTCTTTGCCCCATAACAAGACTCGGCTACGCCCATTCTTGAATCATGATAAGATACGCCTGAGTGATTCGCGGCGTCTTCCTTATCGGACGAGACTTTTGATTGGTTCGTTTATTACTAGTGATTTCTAGTTTACAAAAAAAAAAGTAAAATAAATAAAATTAAATCAAAATAATATATTAAATAATAAATTAAATAAGGAATAAAATAATTATCAGGCAACTTCCATACAAGACTTGGTTTTAAGTGAATCACGAATTGTGGAGAAGGCCAATCCCTCTTACCGTGTTACACTTTCATTTAGTGATGGGTGTATAAACCATTATACACCCGTTTCGTCGTCGTCGTCGTCGTCGCCGTCGCCGTCGCCGTCGTCGTCGTCGTCGTCGTCGTCGTCGTCGTCGTCGTCGTTCACCCAGGTTCTTTTCGTCTGCTGGTGACCCCAACTCGGACGTTTATTTAAACAGAGAGAGTCAAATAAAACATCAGAGCGACAGACAATTTGAGCACGCTTGAGAGTGAGAGAGAAATACAGACAGATAGATAGACGGATATATCGTCTCGCTACCCTCAGCCACGTTGTGCGTATAAACTCCCCTCCCCAATTGGAGACAGTGCCCAGTTACGTATTTTCTGTTTGAAGTCTCGCTAGCCAAAGAAACAGAAAAATTCCCCTCTTCCCCAGAAATCACATAGTTTCGTGACTTCCGCCCAGGGTCACCTCTGATCTTTAAGGTGTCACTTAAACTTTTTCATCCATGTGAGACTTGAACCTGGAGCACGCGGCTTGAACTGTGTTCTTCGAGAGACGCCTGAACATCAGTTCGATTCTGGCAATCAATTCGTTAAAATAAGGTTCAAGAACTGTTGTAATACCTCATCTATTTGCCCAAATTGATTACAGTAATGAATTGGATATGTATAAAGTCGTTGCCATTAAATATCCATTTTTGTATGAAGTACAAATATAAAATATTTTTCTTCGTTTTCTTTAAGCAGAATGTATTCGATAGTAAACAGAACAGTACAAAATTGTAATGTTTATATCTTTATATCAAAATCTTAACAATAGGCATTAAATAATTCAAATAAATCAATTAATAAATTTTCCTTAAAGTTCAGATCTTTTACAGGAAAATAAATTTTGCACATCTCATTCTACAATCTAAATATATCCGATTTGCATTGGATTTGATCCATAGTCATTAGACACCAATTCAGCAAGGTTCCCTTAATTAAGGCGTTGGATTTGAGTTGTAAAATACTTAATTTCAATTTCTTCTTAAGACGTATTAAGCTTACATTTGAAACATTTTTTAGAATAAAAATCATGTAATAGATATTGATCAAAATTTGAATAAGTATTCTAAGCATAAGATTTAGTAGAATTATATCTTGATTTTAATCTTCGTAAGAGGACATAAAAATGATGCAAAACTTTCTGTTTGGGGAATTTATTTTACCCGTTTTCATTATTCTTTGGGGAGTGCAAAATTTTATTATCGCAAGCATGAAGAGAAGACGAGTTTTATCGTTAATAGTGCACGGCGGGTGTTTAAGTAAATGGTCTGTAATGGAAGACCTGTCAACGGACGTTCAAAATAACACATACGGGTCTTCCATTACAGACGATTTACTTAAAAACTCGCCGTGCGCATAGAATTATAGCATGGACTCCTTCACCATTCTCAGTCATGCTCACTCACTATACCATCCAAAAAATCTTGGAGACGATCCACGTTCGTCTTAAACATCCCTCCCTTTGTAAACAAAGGGAATGTCTATTAGGACTAGATGTGATCAGTCTCTAAGATTCATCTTCCATTGTACATATATCATAACGTTATTTTAATATTTTCTCTACTCTCTTTTTTAACCCCCTTTTTTTAATCCCTCGTTTTGTTTGGGATTTTTAATCCCTCGATACAGCCTTCGTTAAGAGAGGGCGAAACCAGTCGGCTGGTTTTTTCTTCATTAACTTTTAACCATGAACGATAAAACTTGTCTTCCCTTCAAGCTTGCGATAATATATATATATATATATATATATATATATATATATATATATATATATATATATATGTGTGTGTGTGTGTGTGTGTGTGTGTGTGTGTGTGTGTGTGTGAAAAGACAAACGGAAAATAAAAATTTAAATGCAGGAATAAATTACCAAAAAACGAGAGATTTTATCGGTTTCGTTCGGATCAACGACCGTCTTCAGAAAAAGTGAACATTTTCAAGTTATTCGATAACAGTAAACACATAGAAAAAAAGAAGAACGCACAACAGGATGTTATTGGCACGTGTTTAACTACTTGAAAAATAAAAAATAAAAATGAAAAGCGTGCGGCAGAGACATTAAAATAGAAAAAGGGTGAAGAAAGGAAACAGAGAAGAAAAAGGAAAAAAATGGAAATGGTATGAAATGTAATAAAGAAGAAAAGTTACTTTAACAGAGATCGCAGTTATTTAAGCAATACCGTCAAATATTGCATTGTTTCAATTCGGGTTTTGCCACATGTTTGCTCAGGGAATAAGATCCAATACTGAGCTTTACGTTAGATGGTGATGAGAGGAGTATTATAGCGCTTTTGATGCATTTGCGACGTAGGAGAAAGTATTCGGTCTTAGGAAGAGTTGAGTTTGTAAATTAAAATTTGTGGGTAAGAACTGCGCCCTCCACAATAATATATATATATATATATATATATATATATATATATATATATATATATATATATATATATATATATATATATATATATATATGATATTTTTATGTAATTCTATATCATTTCATAAAACGTAATGTTGATAATGAGTACTGATTGTCATTTAGGCTCTGATCGCCTAGTTTTTCATGCTTTTGCTTTGTTTTGTACAGGAGCATTTTACAAATATATTGGTTGCTTGACGAAACAATTGTGTGCTGAATAAAAAAATAAGTTTCATACCATTAATGACAATAAAAGTGTAAAAATTTGGGAATTTCCTTGCTTTTGTACATTTAGTGTATATGAATTTTCATCTTAACCCTATTAAGGGCATATGATTTCAGTATACTGGCATTTTTCATGGAATGTCACTACTTTTGTAAAGGCTATGCCTCAATACAATGCCTTCTCACAAGGTTTTTTTGAATTTTCTGGAAAACTAAGGTATATGGTAAACTGAAATTAAAATGCCATCAACTAGACCATAGAACCTCTATCTCTGCCAAAAACCAGCTGAATCCATCAAATAGTTGATTAGATACAGGGTGGCACATACGTACGTACGTACACACAGATAACATGATTTCATGATTGAACTTTCTGGATCTCTGAGTTGCCTTGACTAATGATGCTGAAATTCTACACACTTATAGAACCTATCAAATAAAAATGATGTGCAAAGTTTTAACTAATTTGGTTTATTGGTTTTTGAGTTATGATTGATCAAAGAAATGAGATTTCCAGCATATGCCATTCTTGAAGTCTATTAAGGGATAGAGCGCTCTCGCGCCTCCCTTGATATATATATATATATATATATATATATATATATATATATATATATATATATATATATATATATATATATATATATATTGTGTGTGTGTGTGTGTTTGTGTGTATGTGGGAGAGAGAGAGGTTAGTGGGAGCGAATCCTAGCAGAGTGCTCAATTATTAAGGGCGATCGGATGTCACCGTGACCTCGACCTAAATTCACAGATCAGAGAAAATAATTTTTTTACTTGCCCGCCACATAAATATTATCGCAAAATTTGCGGGTGGAAATGCAGAATTAATAGAAATAATAAAAATTAAAAATAAAACAGACGATCGAAATATCGTCAAAAAGTCACACAACGCGCGCACCGCCATTTTCCAGAGAGGCAGAAATAAACAGAGGCTGAAGAGAGCCCGGTAAAGGATACCAATTATAGGCCCCCTTTGTTTTGGATTTGAAACCGACGGTACCGATGTTATTCTGATCTTCTGTAACACACACACACACACACACATATATATATATATATATATATATATATATATATATATATATATATATATATATATATATATATATATATATATATGTATATTATAGGTGCATTCCAATGAAAAAAAGGTCGTTAAAAGGCCCGAAAGGTTGTGAGAGAGGAATCAAAGTTAAATTCCAAGAAGCCACAACTTCAGGTGCGGCGAAAATAGAAAATCCAAAGGGTAAAATGTCCAATAAGTGCAGGCAGGCAGGCTCAGAAGACCTACCTATCTACTTCCCATTCTCTCCGCTGGACTTTTCGACACCGGACTTTTTTGCATTCGGGCAGAATTTTTGCCTTGTGTTTCTTCCCCCTACAACTTTTATTTTATTTTTTCAAATTTTAAATCTTGGCCTTTGCCAACTTATCTATCCCAGCGACTTCCTCTGATGATAAGATTTTGATCTTTGAAAAGCCTGGCTTAAGGAAAATTTAACTTGAATAATTTGCCTTTTTTGCGGAATATACCTTGCTCTGAGCAATTGAATTGAATTATGATTTGGCTTTTGCTTCTCTAATTCCTTTCCATTCTTCTTAATATATATATATATATATATATATATATATATATATATATATATATATATATATATATATATATATTAAGGCATAGCTCATTAGGTAAAAACTAATTCGAGCCACGGCAATTGCAATGTTTACATTGAGATATATCTTACATTCAGTCTGTGTCGCATGATAGCGTAGGGGTTAGAAGCGCCGACCGTCAACTCGGCGGTCGATTTTCAATCCCGGCTTGATTGTAAGTGGTCTAGCCGCACTATATATATATACAGTCATCTACGATGTGTCACAGATCTTTATGTAAGTGCGTTATGCTAAAATTGAAACCCGATCGTTTTTGTTCGACAGTCGGATATTCTAGCCACCACAATAAAGAAGATAAATCTAACAACCGAATAATGTTCTATTCCTTTATAAAGAGATTTTCATTATCATAGCGATTTTACTTACCACAGGGCTCAACCGACGAAGGAGTATTGACCTAGAGAAAGCAGGGGGGGTAGAATGACACTGACTAAGTTTTAGAGTGTGTGTCTATATTTGGGGGTTAGTTCCCCCCACCCCCCACCCCACCCACACACACACACTTCCTTGAAATTTCATTCAAATTCAAACTGAAACAATGAAGGCCGACTTTTATCGATAATTAATTTCACGGAAATTTCAAAATGATAAATAGTTCTTATTCTTTTGGGATTTCTTCCTTTATGCGTATTGATTTTACCCTTCCGCGAAATTGTAGCGCAAGAAGCCGGAAATGTAGCGGAAGACGCCACAACAAAACATTTTTTTCTCGAAAACAGTACCAAAACCCAAACAATGAAACAGGTGGGAAAAAAATAATAATAATTAAATGAAACACACAACGATAATGGCAGGCACACAGTGTAGACTTCCACTAATTACCTCCGCCAAAACGGTTTAGATTTTCGGTCAAGTTTGTTTGTGTGTTTGTCATTATGTTTGTTTGTGTATAGCCTAGTGTCCATATCGCTTAACCAAACGTCACCAAACTTGGTCTAAATATCGGCCATGGTCTCGGGATATCTAGGTCAAAGGTCACGGTCATGGTCATGAACAAGATAAAAGTCACACTTCGGACGATAACTTCGGTTGTGTTCATCGTACAGAGTCGCTACTTGGCTCATATAGATAAGATATGCTCACTACTTATGGGTTGAGTCGTGACCTGCGTAAAAGAAAGCCAATACACGGAGTCGGGATTTTCTGCCGACGTCACGGCGGTAAGTATGCTAAACAGATAAACAAGACGCTTTAAAGAGAAAGGTTATTACATGCCAACACATGTTAATATGACTGCGGTCATTTCTGTCTGAAATTATTTAATCTTTGATCTAGTAATTGTTTAGTTGTTTTTTTTTAAAGGATACCGATGATTTTGTTCATGTCGTTTTCATGGTTGCAAATCTCATAGTGATTTGAAGGTAAAACTATAAAAAGACCTAATAGACTAAAATTCAAGATGGTTGACAAACCTGTCTTGATAGAAAAGGTTTAAATTAAAAAAAAATACTTGCTTTTTCTCTAAAATGTTAAATATTGTTTTTACACAATAACAAGTCTACATAACATAAAACTTTTGTTTGTCCTGATACAAAATTAACTTTTATGCTTGCCCGTCGGTTGTCATAAAATAATATCAACTAGAAATTGGATTCAAACTTGTTAATATTTGTATAAAAAAAAATTATTTTTTGTATCAAAACGTTCTTTATGTGTGTACTAAAATTCTAGAACAGTGCAAATATGTTTGGTGCTAGAATAAACAATGATTAAAACATTGAATTAAAATTCTGAATACTTTAAAAATAAGTTTATTTCAGGACAACTAATACAAGTGAAAACAAGTAAAATTGACAATAGAATAACTTCGTTTATATATTTATTTCCAAATGCTTACACAATTAATTATTTAATCAGTTTTTAATTATTTAGTGTTTTCATTTTTTATATTATTTATCGTTTATTTTATTGCTGTTGGCTGTTTATTTTTTATGAAAGGGTTGGAAGGGTCTTAATAACCGTTTTTCTTTGTTTTTAGTTGTCCCACTCATCACTTTCAATGAATTGGTACATATATATTTATTTATTGAATTTTGAAATTTTCAAAAGATTAAGGATTTTGACCCCTAGGGTAAATGTGGTATTGTGGTGACTAATGATTCTAGCAAAGAGTAGGATAGACATAGGACGACAAATGACATTCCATTCCCCAGACTTTTGATGGCCTTGTGTCTAATTTGCTTAAAATTTAAATGGTATTTTTATATTTTTTGCAATAAAATAATTGAAAGTATAATATCTGTTCTGTTTTAGTATTTTTTAGTATTTTTTACTATCATCTATTTATTATTTTCATTATTTCACCTCAATTATTAGGGGTATCTATTATTATTATTATTATTATTATTTTTATTATTATTATTATTATTATTAATCCTTTTATATTTAACGAATATATTTATTTATTCACAGTAAGCAAATAAACTCTAGACAAATTATAAAGACAATTTAAATCCAGAATCGCGACACACTTTGTTTTTTTTCTGTCCTGTGTCATTAAAGGTGAATGAGAAATTCTTCTAGACTGAGGTCATTTTAATTTTTGTCTGAATCCACGGTGTCAATTTTTGGGAGCTTGATTTTCCTCACATTAAAAACCGAACTTCTGTATAGATCTGTCTTGTCCTCGTGGGGAGGCAAGTAAATAGAAATAATAAATAAAAATCCATGAAACAACGTAATGTTTATTAACTTTAACGCAGCAATAACAAAACTTAACTATTCATTTTGAATTTTTGTTTTATTTTTAATTTATATTGAATAAAGTAAACTTTCAGTATAAATCGAATCGTATTTTTTCTTTTCTTTTGTTAAATGCAATTTAAATAGTTTTCTAATGCTTATATTTTTAAAGATCTCATTTCATTATCGAAAGTCCGACTATTCAACAAATCTCGTTTTCTACTTACTAGCATGACGTCACTTTTCAGTGCACCGGTCTTCTTTTACGATAGTCATGGTTGAGCGCTCTAGGAGAGGAAAGAACTGTGTCCACTTAGCGTAAAACTATGATTTTCTGTAAAGAATAGATTTTTCTATGATTACCGGCAGTGTGGAAAATTATGTAAACAAAAGAAAATACATACATCGCTTTAATTTATTCTACTGTCAGTAGCGAGTTTGTTGGCACAGGGAATAAGACAGTTAGCACCGCTAATCCCAATGGGATGTGGCCTGACGTTCGGGTTTTAAAAATAAACGCTCATAAACTATTTGAACTAAAAAACAAAATTTTTAATAAAAAATGTTAGAATCGAGTCGTGTTCCCGACTATAAGCGAGTTCATAAAATCAAGCAATTGTTGCATGAAAAAACAGAGTAATAATTAACAAACAAAAGGAGGTAGTTCAAATAAGGTTTATTGAACGTGTGTGTATGTGGGATGATGACGTGTGTGGTGTATGTATGTGTGTCGATAGAAAACAGTTCTTGAAAAGAGTATGTGAAGAAATGAGTCCGGCGTAGGAAAGTCCTTGAAAACCGTATATAAAGAAAATGAGGTGAGAACTCTTACCGTTGTTGAACACGTGTTGACGGAGCGCTGGTGTCTTAGCGTCGTTCAGCGAGGCCAATTGAATAGAGAAGAGAGTGATTTTCCGTTTACACCGGTTTTTATAATCAGAAGGGCAGATAACTCTTGTGTCGCTTTTCAGCGCCACCTGTCGGTGAAAAAGCGACACCTAACGGCCAACCGATGCAGTTATGTTTGAAAGGAGGATGTGGTAACTGCTACCCGAAGTACATTAATACTGTGCGATCTCTGTTCGCGCCGGACATCCATAAAAAAAGAAATATGTCGCAAACTTATTTACATGGTATTGCGATTTTAGCAATATGTTGTGAGCTTCTTAATGACAACAAAGGAGGTTGAGGGTTACAACAACAAAATACTATGTTGCGGCTTGTTCGCCGAGTAAAATTGCCTTGGTCCCACCCTCTGGCGCCTTTTAGCAATGTGGATGGTGATTTCAGGATACCACGTGACTATAAAATAAACACGTAGTATTTCTTTTCTTTATCTTTCCTTCCAAAGCTCGTCGCCTAAAATATTTAATTTTTATAATGGATCCCCATAACCATATATATTCTTAAACTCCATTACACGGGGTACTTGGATAAGTATATTTCATATTGATTAAAGTGTGTGTGTGGGGGGGGGGCAATAATATTGTGGAATCTTCATTTCTGCCTGACATAAAAAGAAAAGACGACATTTGACTTTATTTGTTTTGATTTATAACTTTATAACTTTATCCCATCGCCGCAATTTTGAATCCCGGTGCTTGTTTGACAAGTACTTCCACGGAATATGTTCTGATGAACTTACTGCATTTTTACCTCCACAACGTTAATATATGCTGATCAACAAAATCCCACCCCCTCATTGTAGAGTTCGAAAGATGCCGGGAAACTTCATACTCTAATAGCTTCTTTCCTCGGACAGCGTGCCTTTGGAATTCTCTCCCTGCTCCCTGAATTTAAGTGTGATGTGAACAAACATCTTGCTACACAACTCCCTACTTAGGAGTCTATCCCTATAAATCTGGTCCTTAATCGTGTAGATAATTTGAGGATAAAATGCACAATATATCATAAACATGAAATGGTTTGAAGAGAGGAATGTGTGAAAAAGACAAAATATAAACAAATCAAATACAGGAAAAAATCATCAAATTACAAGAGATTTTACCTGTTTCGTTCGGATCAACAACGTCTTCAGAAAAAGTGAAGATTTTAAAATTTATTGAAAAAAGGCAAAACATAGGAAAAAAGGAAAAAGAAGAATACACAACATGATGTTTCTGGCACGTTTTTAACTATTTAAAAAAAAAAACAGATGAATTTATACGACGCGTACGGCAAAGACGTTGAAAGGAGGAAAAAAGAAAAAAAGAAAATAAATGAAAAATATGTATGGAAAGCAGAGAAAACGAATAGTTACTTTAACCATGATCGGAGTTTGTAATGCAGTGGCAAGATATATTGCATTGTTTGAGTGCGGTTTTTGCCAGATGTTTGCTTATGGAAAAAGATCCTAGTCTGAGGTTTACGTTAGATGGTGATGATAGAAGTATTACAGCGCTTTCGATGCACTTGCGACGTGGGAGAAAGTATTATGTCTTGTTTTTCCTTTTGCCTTTTTCACACATACACATGGCAGGGATTTCTCTTCCCATACTGATGATTGCAGGTTTGGCATGAAACACATGTGTACATGGGTTACTTTCAAAATATTATTTATAAATAATTATAGATAGATAGATAGATAGATAGATAGATAGATAGATAGATAGATAGATGTAAAAAGAAAAACAAGATACAGATAATAATAATAATAATAATAATAATAATAATAATAATAATAATAATAATAAGAAGAAGAAGAAGAAGAAGAAGAAGAAGAAGAAGAAGAAGAAGAAGAGCTGGGAAAATACATAACTCAACACAGAGAAATCCTTATCGCTGCAGCAAGAGACACCGTTCCAACGAACAACTCGGGAAGCACCGAAACCAGAAACAAAACGGCAAGAAAAGAAAAGTGGGAAGAAAAAAACTAACACTTGAAAAGGACACTTGAACAGAGAAACGGAATCTTTACTGATGGCTGCACAGAGCAATGCAATTAGGACAAGCTACATTAAAGCTAAAATAGATAAAACCCAGGAAAACAGTAAATGCAGACTGTGTGGACAAAGAGACGAAACAGTAAATCATATAATAAGTGAATGTAGCAAACTAGCCCAAAAAGAATATAAGAACAGACATGACTGTGTGGGGAACTGTGCACATAATTGAATTTAGAATACGCAGACAAATGGTACAAACATAAACCAGAAACAGTACTGGAAAACGAAAAACACAAAATCATCTGGGATATGGATATAGAAACAGACAAACTCATACAAGCAAGGAGACCGGATGTTATAATAATCGACAAGATGGAAAAATCTTGCAAAATCGTAGACTTCGCCGTTCCAGCAGAGTGAAAATCAAAGAAACGGAAAAACGAAGCAAATACACGGAATTAGCCAAAGAACTGAAAGGAATATGGAGCATGAAGAAAGTCAATATAATACCAATAATCGTAGGAGCACTAGGAACAATCCCAACAAAAACTGGAAAAAAGACTGGGAGAAATTGGAATCAAAGGATCATTGAAACTATACAAAGGACAGTAATGATCAAAACAGCTACAATCTTAAGAAAAATCATTGAATGCGGAAACTAACCCGCATAAGCTACGAAGAGGCACACGGAATCTACTACAGGAAGAAAACAAAACCACAGAAAGTACACATCACAAACAAAGAAACAGAAAATGCAAGAAACCTCACTTAATAAGCTACCCCCCTCCCCCACCAATAAATTACACCGGCCTCAACTGACACTACACAAAAATGAACCAATGAACAGAAATAGCAAGAAACACCATCAGCCCCCCCCCCCTAAAAAAAAAAAAAAAAAATAATCAGCTCCCCCCACCCAAAACAATATAAATAAATAAATAAATATAAAATATTTAAGAAAAAAAAAATTTAATTAAATTTTTTTTTTTAAATGGTGATTCAGGCTGACACCACACAAAATATTTGCATAGGGTCAAGGAGGATGAGAAGACCGAGGAGGGACAGCACAAACCAGACCTCCACTGGAAGTGCAGAGACTGCTGGGACTTTGGGGAGGCTTATTGCCACCCAGATCCCGGAGAGGACCAATGGTCCTTGCCAGCGAGAAATCAATGGTAAACGGCTGTTGTGATACTGCAAGTTTATTTGCGGTGGCTGTCGAAAAGAGGTGGAGAATACTGGAAATCTGGGGAGACTTGTTGTCACTCAGACTCCAGGGAATACCACCGGTTGTCGGTGAGCAATCACTGATGATCTGTGTGAGAACTCCTAGTGAGTAAATAATGATAATAGAAATACTACTACAAAGAAGACTGAAGTACTTTCAACCGGCCGCAGGAGAAGAGCACTCCAATCCACAAATTTCAGTGGGCGGAGAAACTCTCAAATCAGTAGATAGTTTCACCTACCTTGGCAGTACAATCTCCAGGAGCGCGAACATTGACGAAGAGCTAAACAACAGAATCTCATCAGCCAGCAGCACTTTTGGCTGACTGCGAGATCGAGTGTGGAATCGAATAGGCATCAGCCTCCGAACCAAGCTGAAGGTTTACAGAGCGGCTGTCGTCCCCGTTCTGATCTATGGCTGTGAGACGTGGATGCATTACCGCAGACATGAGCGACGGAGTGATTGATTCCACACAAATTGTCTTCGGAAAATCCTCCATATCCGATGGCAGGACAAGATCCCTGATACTGAGGTTTTGTCCACAGCTGGAATGTTCAGCGCACAAACCCTACTGAGCCAAGCCCATTGCGCTGGTCAGGCCACGTTTCTCGCATGAGCGAGGAGAGAATCTCGAAACAAGTCATGTAATACTAATAATAAAAATCGAAAATTTGTAGATTAACACCCCCAACTAAATCACACACACACACACACACACACACACACACACACACACACACACACACACACACACACACACACACACACAAATTAGATTATACTTTTTTAAGGTGATTACACTTTGAAAAACTTGGCGGGAAGAAAAGAAAAACAATTATTTAGAATTTAGCAGTTTCATATCTAAATTGAACGTAAACTGATCATCATTTCCGGGCTATTCTAACTTTTTAGGGATGTTCACTAAATTTGTTTACAACTAACCCTAAGTCTGACTGGCAAGGTCGTAAACCATTTCTTTTGTTTACATTTCCGTTCTAGCGGTAAGCCAACGTGGAAAGGCTCACGTAATGCGAACATATAGAAGAGTTGTGAACGTTATTCAAAAACACGTACATAATTCAGTTGCATTCGTTTAAAAATTGGTCCGAGCTGTTCTGGTTTTTTCTTCTTCCTGTATTGACTTTTTTTGGGGGGGGGGGTCCAGGTAAAGTCTAAAATACATGCATGTATATGTATACTTATATTGTAAAGTAACGTGATTAGTTGTCGGGGTAGAATTCATACCTAAATCAGACCGATAGAGTCTGCCATTTTCTGCCATTTTTGGCTTGTTCGCTGTCGGTTTGAGTTATGGTCCTGGTAAGCTCTAGAAGGTCCACCTTCCCAGGCTTTGCCTTCTCATCCTTTGAGAGGGAGTTAGTTTATTGCTAATCACTAGAAGCACCCCAACCGGGGAATGCCGACGGGGCTGCTCAGGCATTTTTTGTTCAGACAGAGTGCTCTCCTTCTTCTAGGGCGCTGGTTTACAAAATCCCACTTTCCGACCTTGTGTCACATCTTCCTGCCGTGTGATGGAGATTAATAACCTTCTATTGTAAAGTATTGCTGTTGGAAATAAATAACAAAAACACGACTTACTTACAGCATCCGACGTCGAAAGTGTAAGAAAGTTCTGGGATGGGAGAAGAAAGTGAATCCTGAACCAATAATACCTTATCCTCTTCATATTTCTACCCGTTTACCCGAACCCCCGAGACTCAGAATCTTCTGCCACGTACCATCTACCCCCGGATTCGTCTCGCCCCAAGGATGCCATTCGGTCTCTTTTAAATAGCTGATTGCACAACATGTCCAATTAGATTGTCTTTAACTTTTAATAAGAATTTTTTTTTAATGTCAATTTATTTCCAGTCGCTATTTTTTTTTTACTTTTTTTTTCTTTTTTAGATTTTTTTGAAATTTATTTACTTTCTTCTTTTTCTTTCTTTTTTTTTTTGGTTTTGTTTACATATACGGGTTTCTTTTTCCCGCAATTTTTTCTTCTTGTTTGCTTTTTCAATACTTTACTTTTCTTTCGTATTTTTCTTCTTCCTTCGCCTTCTTACTTCTTCTTTTTCTTCTTCTTCTTTCTTTTTTTTCTTCTTTTCTTCCTTTTTTCTTCTGTTTTCTTCTTCTTCCTTTTTTTTCTTCTTCTTTTCTTCATCCTTTTTTCTTCATCCTTTTTTCTTTTTCTTCCTTTTTTCTTCTTCCTTTTTTCTTCTTATTTTTTTCTTCCTTTTTCTTTTTCTTTTTTCTCCTATTTTTTCTTCTTCTTCGTTTCCTTGCTCTCTCTCCACTCCTTCTTTTCATAAATATATTCTATTCCTCTATCTGTTTTCATCATTCTCGTTCTTGTTATTCTTTTTCCTTCACCATTTTCTCCTGATCATCGTCATGATCTTTACTGGACATTGTCATCGTCATTCCTGAGCATCGTCATCACCATTCTTAGTTTTGTTTCTCACTCTCCTTTCTGTATTTTATCTTTTTTCTTTTTTAATTAATTTCAATCAATCTATTTCTCAGTCTCTCTCTCTCTCTCTCTCTCTCTCTCTCTCTCTCTCTCTCCTCTTTATCCTGCTTTTCCCATCTCTCTCTTCTCTCTATTTTCCTATCTATTCTGTTATCTTTTTCTCTTTTCCCCCTAAATAAAACTCCTCTATCCCCCTCTCAATCTTTTCTTTCCTAAATTATGATAATAAAAATGATGAATATACATTGACTCTGCCGACACACATGCAATTCCTCAACAATTGTATTCTTCTTTTACGAAACCGAGCAGCTAGCCCAGATCATTACAGGGAACTCATGGTATTTCCAGAGCTCGTGTTTCAATCTATGTTAGCCAGCACAGCCGTAGTTTTCCTTCTCCTAGATCAGTTGCCCTACGAAGAATTCAGTCTAGTCTAGTTCATCCTTGAGTTAAAACCTGCTATTTATAGCTTTCTTTCTTTTTTATGTCTCCCTTAACTAAAATCTTATACATCCGCACTCTTAAATTTCAGGAATAATTAAAACTTTTTAGCTTAAATATGAAAGAACTAAAACAAAAAAAAACATTATTTATATATATATATATATATATATATATATATATATATATATATATATAGGTTCGTGGCGCAGTAGTATAGCGTTGGACATCAGTCATTAAGGTTCCGATTTCGACTTTCTCTAGTTCTAGCAACGCGGATTAGTCGTAGACGACGAAACACGTGTCCGTGAATAATTATATTTTATGAATATATACGCTCCCATATGAGGGTATCACACTGGTAAAGGGAACAATGATCCCCACCTAGCATTAAAGTAAATGCTTTTCTGAAAAATAATTGAATACGTTCAGTTATCAGTATCGCCACTAAAATTGTAAATATATAAATAAAAATGGCAACATTTATAAGTGCGATATGTATCTTTCGTACTACTAGCAGTGTTTGTGGCCCAGTGGTAGAGCGTCGGATGGGTTGTAAACGTCGACTGTCATCTAGACGGGTGAGTTTCGATCCCGGCTTGGGACACTTGCTTGTCTAACTACAGCAAAACAGTATGTCTGTGGATAACTATATATATATATATATATATATGTATATATATATATATATATATATATATATATATATATATATATATATATATATATATATATATATATATATAGTTATCCACAGATATAATTTAATATTTATTTATAAATATTATACTAAGCCCCTTTAAGAAATTAAAAGTTAAAAATAGACTGTCAAAAAGCTCTAATGCAAAGTTCCGAATACGTTCGTCGAACACTCTCGACTAGTCTTCTATCTGTGCCCGCTTCTAGATACATATAGATCTTAATTTCCCTAAATTACGTGACAGTTTCCGTGGGCCGATTGGCTGGCTCTGTGTACCGGGTTCGCGCCTCCCGACCGTCTGAAATTGTTACTTCCCTGCACTGATGAGAGCAATAAGCTTGAAACGCTAGCGTCTGAAGGTATAAATAATTTAATATTTATTTATAAATATTATATATATGTGTGTGCACGCGCGTGTGTTTGTGTGGGTAGATAAACAAATATTTAAGACTTTTATGTACGTAAATTATAAAGTATTTCCATAATGTATTGGAAACGACCGTACGCCATAATAGACTTGTTGTTCTAATTCTTTGAACAATCGAAATCTTATAATTCATTAAATCTTCTTTTATATATATATATATATATATATATATATATATATATATATATATAGATATATATATATATATATATATATATATATAAATATATATATATATATATATATATATATAGTAAGCTATGGTAATATATTTATGGCAAGTAAGCTACACAGAGGCTCCGATGTGCGATAAATATATTTTCATAGCTTACTACCTAGCTCTCGAGAACTGTTGAAGTAAATACTGAAAATTGATACATAAAAAAATTATATCTCCTTATAAAATTTTACGTGGATATATAAAATACTAATAAAAATTATATATATATATATATATATATATATATATATATATATATAAGCGTTCAAATATTTGAATATACTATTAAAATGTGCTGATGTATTTGAGATTGCCTGTTCGTACGTAAACAGATATATGTAGTTGATAGACAAAAAATGAATAGGCAGAGTATACCTTACTAATGCAGTAACTTTTACAATGCCAATATTTGGATTTGATATAAGACTAACGGTTTTTTTTTTGGATACGTGTTTTATAAATTTGAATAAATTAGCATAACATAAAAAATAACATTACATTTTTTTAAAGTAAGTTACTTTTTTATCGTCTGCCAAAAACAGTAGACATAAAAATGGTATTCGACATTTGTTTAAAACGAATTATGTTTGCTTAAAAATATAATTTCTAATGTTTTTTTGCCAATAAAGACAATACTTAAATACATTCATCGTAGTTACTTACTCTCTCATGTAAATACTAAGTAACATATTTTTCAACAAAATTTCACAAATATATTTTTCTTTGTACTAGCTATACACTGGTAGAGGCTAGGTATAGATGTAAATTGACATACCCAGGTACTGTACCAACACCGCTCAAGGTGCGAGTATAAGTTGGGCGTATTAACATTTGAGAAGAATATGTGATGAGAGCAATAAGCTTGAAACGCTAGCGTCTGTTGGTAGTAATAATTTAATATTTATTTATGAATATTATATAGATGTGTGAAAAAAAGAAAAAAGGAAAAAAAATTAACGCAGTATTACATCATCAATAACGAGAGCTTTACCGGTTCCGTTCGGATAAATTCACTTTTTTTTCTGAAGACGTTCGTTGATCCGAATAAAACCAGTAGTGGGAAGTTGAACGGCAAGGTGTTTGTTCGCATTACATTTAAATTTCTGCATGTTTGTACGGTCGGAGAAATAGGTAGCAAGGGGGAGGTCTAAAGGTAGTGGTTCGAGGAAATAAGCTATTAACGTAGAAAATCTTCTGACATATAAGGACGTTTACAGTAAATGGGTAAAATGTTGCTGTTAGTCGTGTGGGTCGGAGGTATTTTAGTTGAGGGGGTATAATTTCAGTGATCGAAGCACATTCGTGGAAGTACTTGTAGAACAAGGACTGCGGCGATGTAAATTGACATACCCAGTTACCGTACCAACACTGCTCGAAAAATACGTTCTCAAAACTTCGAAATACGAGAATGCCATTTTGACTTTCATCATAAAACCACATTTAAAACATCTTTACAACTATCATCCAAACGTTCGGCAATAAAAGTAAGCAAAAAAACATCAATAAGCCACCAGTATATTTAAGACGAGTCCAAAATCAACAGACATAATATGTATGACAAATTCATACAAATATTTCAGGCGAGTCCAAAATCAACAGACAGAATATGCATGAGAAATTCATGCAAATACTGACACAAAAACAATAGAAATTATTCAATAAATCCTTTATCAGGCAAAGTTTTGAAGTAACTTACCTTAAGTGCTCAAGTGCCAGCAGTACCTCATAATTACATGCGTGCACCTAGAATGCTTACTGTTGTGCTTTAGTCGCAAAAATCTGTCTAGACATGGAAGACATCAATAACAAAAAGGAAAAAAAGAGAACAAAGCGTTAAATTGTGGGCATCTGTGGCACTGATAAATTCGTTCTTTTATTCTCATCTTGGTTATATTCACAACGTTGAGGTCGCTTTGGTTTTTTATGTTTAAGTTGTAAACTTTAAAATTGAATCTATTTTCTACTAAGGCTAAAAGATGAAAAACTTACTAAATCAAAGAATCGAAATAACAGCAAATTGTAAACATAGAATGAAAGTTCGCTTTTGTATATCTACTAAAACACCATTTGCATTATTAGGATTATTCGGACTACTGTTCTTATTAAAAAAAATCCGAACTATGAGAATAGTAATCCGAATAATACAAATGATCAATCTTGATCTTAGATTTTCTGAAACATGTGAATCTGTTTATGTTCTCCATTTGGTACATTTGATAGCAGATGACAAGACCAAGTAGCGTTAATCGATGTGTTATGTGAAGACATTGGTGGACAAAGTCTAGTTTCAAGAAATTCAAAATGTGGCAAGAAATATCATATTGCAACGATGAGTAATCAATGTAAATGAGATTGTCAACTGCCATTTGCTTGTTTTTTTTGTGCAATTTATTCTCTTATTTTCAACTAGCAAGGCTACCCGGCGTTGCTCAGGGCATGGATAACAAAATAGAAGAGTTAAAATATTTGAATTATATCTTTTCTTTCCCCCCCCTCTCTCTCTCTCTCTCTATCTCTCTCTCTCTCTCTCTTTCTACCTATCTATCTCTCTCTATCTATCTATCTATCTATTTATCTATCTCTCCCTCATTCTCTTTCTTTCTCCTGCATCGTTATCTCTTAACCTATTCCGTATAACTGTCATTATTCGTTTTTAACTTGTTCATCAGGAGCAGCAACGATTCTGTGTGAATCTTATTTATTTATTTTATTCACACGGGCGCCCCCAGGCGGCGCTCGGGATTCTTGTAATTGTAATTACGAAGATGAAAACGAGGTGCACAGTCGTAGTTACGGACAAACGCCAACTCGCTGATTGGATTTCTCTCTCTCTCTCTCTCCTCCTCCCTCTCTCTCTCTCTCTCTCTCTCTCTCTCTCTCTCTCTCTCTCTCTCTCTCTCTCTCTCTCTCTCAAGGCTGATCAGCAAAATAATTAAAACAAAAACACCGTTCTCCTACAACGGATCGATTGAATGAATATAAAGAAAGGCGAAATATTTCATTCGTTTTGCTCTGCTGACTCGAGGAAGAACAAGAGCGGGTATCTTTAAGATGAGTCCATTACATCTGCAAGTTTGTCGATGTAAATGCTATTTCAAACTTATGAGTGACAGACGGACGAACGGACGGACAGACGGACGGACGTAGAGTCTGTTATGATAATGAGTGATGCTATTTTAAACTTAAGTGTGGCAGACAAACCAACTGACCGATCTCTTTATATAAATACTTAGATGCATTTGCAAACGTAAATAAAATGTGTCCATTTAAAAGAAGTGTGGCCTGGCGCATATGCTGTAGAAGTGTTGAATATATGACGCAGCAGATTCAAATACATCTGTTCGCTAAATAAACAGTACATTGCTGGAAGCTACGTATGGGGCGGTGCTACATCGAATGTAGGAATCGGCGTCGCAGTTGTGAATTCACAGGCATCCCATGCAAGCAAGAGCAGACATTCTTCAGAAACGTTCATTCAATCCGCGAGTTTAGCGATTAATATTCAACGGTAACATGCATTGGAAGAAACACATGAAAGATACTGCCGAGTCTGCTGCAAACCAAGGTGGGCCTCCTCTAAGGGGCTAGAAAACGTTTGCCCATGCATGGAGTATTGTTGCCTCATCTGGGCTGGTGCAACAAATATTAATCTTTCCCTCTTAGACAAGGTCCAAAAAGAGCCTCTAATATAATAGGTCCCACGCAGTCTACCAAGCTCCAGCCTCTGTCCCATCGCCGCAATGTTACATACCTGTGCTTGTTTTACAAGTACTTCAATAGAATGTGCTCCGACGAACTTGCTGCACGGGTGCCTTCTCAACGTAAATACCAACCCGACAATCAGCAAAATCCCGCCCCTTCGCTGCAGAGGTTTCCACGTGTCGTAAAGCTTTCTATTCTAACAGCTTCTTTATTCTAACTGCTTGCCTTTGAAATCCCCTCCCTGCACCCTGTTTCCCCGACAGTACCAACATGCAGAATTTTAAATGTAATGTGAACAAATATCTCGCTGCACACTCAGGATGTCTCGATAAATTTGGCCCTACTTCACAGTAGCTCCTTACGTCTCAGTGTAAATAAGCCTTGATTTGAGGTGAATTGAAGTATAAAATAAATGCTATTTAATAATTAAGCGTGACAGATGGACGGACGGATAAGATATGTTATGGTGATGAGTGGACATCTAAAAAAAATATTTCGAAATTAAGTGTGAGAGACAGAACAACCGCCCGACCTCTAAATAAAATTACTTAGATGTATTTGAAATTGCAATTAAAGTGTGTCAATTAAGTTATTTATCTATCTCCAACGGCGGGAAGATGCGACACAAGGTCGGGAAAGTGGGATTTTTAAACCAGTGCCTTAGAGGGAGAACACTCTGGCCGAACAAAAATTGCCTGGGCAGCCCCGTCGGCATTCTTAGGTTTTGGGCGCCTCGGGCGATTAGCAATAAATTAACCCCTTCTCAAAGGGTGAGAAACCAAAAAATGGCAGAGACGCGTATGCTGCATAAAAATGTAATATCTTGTCTGCGGTAGAGGACATAACACCTGCCCGGAAGAAATAACACCCGGCCGATTAACGCAGAGACACCTACCGGGCAAGAAGTATGAACATCCGCAATTTGACGCGGGAGAAGCATCTGTTCTGATACTGCACTTTGTCTTTTCTATACTAGATCAGTGAAGAAGAGGTCCTTCTAGACTGAGGCAATTTTAATTTTTGTTCCAATCCAGGGTTCCATTTTTGTTGAGCTGGATTTCCCCATATTAAAACCCGACCTTGTGTCCAACACTGCCCTCGTGGGGAGGCAAGTAAATAGGAACTTGCTTAATAGCTTATCTTGTCCTGTGCTTCTGCAAAACAAGAAGAAAGTTCGATATTTGCAGTAGTCCTTTTCTCACAGAAGATGTGTTGTTAGTCTTTTTCTACTCGATTGTTATTCTCTTTAATCTATGATTCCTTCTTGTAAGACATTTACAGCAAGAACTCATCTTCCTACCACAACTGAAAAGAACTTTCCTTTCTTCCATTATGTAGAATTTCTATGAACAGAGTTTCTTTCCAAGGATTCACATATGTAGAACACGTTACCATGGGACTGTTTCCCTGCAGGCTACAATATGGCAAGTAAATAAGAACATTTACAAAGGACACCTGCAGATGTAGCGGGTGAAAATACTCTCGTTCGATAAATAAACAATACGCGGCTGGGGGCGTGGCTACATTAAGCACGTAGGCAAAATCCCGGAATGGACGTGGCAGTTGTGGATGCACCTTGTGAGACGCGCACGCAAAAACAGAGAACGGAAATTCTTAAGATGCGTCCATTCAATCTGTGCGTTTAGCGATGTAACTGTTTTTTTTTAAACTGAAGAGTGACAGACCAACGAAAACGCTATTTCAAACTTAAGCGTGATCAGACCGACCGACCGACCGACCGACATAGCCTCTGGTAGAGATGCTTTGACGTATCTAAAAACAATAAGTTACAGACGCCGCCAGCAGAAGAAAGAAACGAAGATTTAAAAAAACAGTGCGAAAAGAAACGTGTATCAAAAGACCAGAATAGCACTCGTACTTGTAACGACTCTCACCCTGTCCGTGTTAAGCTGGCTTCCCCCGGAGCAAGTACCAGCGTCTCTGACCATCGCGGCCAACTTTCGTTAGTTCTGAGCTAGGTCACACCATATGGCTAGCCAATACAGGGAGAGATTGGACAAATTGGGATTGGCTACTTTGCTGGAGAGAAAAATGAGACGTAATATGATTGAGACTTTCAAGATAATTAATATCATTTCTAACTATGGTGGGCATTTTTTTTAATATTTCTCCTAGATCTGGAACGTTATTGTCAAGGCAGTTTTCAAAAACTAGGTCCGTTAACCAGTTAAGTTTTTTTGCTCACAGAGTAATTTCCAAGGAGGCATAACAAACAAACAAATAATAATAATAATAATAATAATAATAATAATAATAATAATAATAATAATAATAATAATAATAATAATAATAATAATAATAATAATAATAATAATAATAATTATTATTATTATTATTATTATTATTATTATTATTATTATTATTATTATTATTATTATTATTATTATTATTATTATTATTATTATTATTATCTTAATCCCGATTCTATAGTCGAAGACCAACTATCTGTGAGTCTAACCGTGCTGCTAGGTCGTCTTTGATCGTCGCCGGCCAGCTCGTTAATTGTGCACGACCAGGTTTGCGCCGACACCGTAGAGAAAGGGATAAAAGAACCCCGTGGATCAACCCCACCCCTGGGTATCGAACTACGTGTCCGAACCGCCTTGGAGAAGGACGCACGGCAAGAGTCAAAGATCCAGTCGTCGACGCAGAGTATGTACGTTGAAATTATATACGTATATGTCCTATTTACTTTGACATGACGTATGTGCACACTTCAGAGAGCTTCGCCACGTGCTTGAAAACAAAATTCCACCACTTGTCACAGTCTTGTGCCAGTCTTTCAGCGGTCAAGAAACGGCATACCAGTCTCAACCATTATCTGGTCGTCCTCTTGATCTTTCTTCAATTAAATTTTTATATGCTTTGTTTACATAGCTGGAGTCGGGTGGCCGGGATATATGTCCGAACCATGTTAATCTCGTTTTTTTGTTTTTCAAATAACGTCGTTTATGGGTCTATTAATATTAAGCCTCTTTCTGATACCAGCATTGATTCATCTATCTCGAAGTGTTACTTCAACAATCGTTCTTAAACATCTAATTTCAAAGACAGTTAGCTTCCTCTCATGCTCTGCCAGTATAGTCCATGTTTCACTTGCATATACACGAATAGGAACTATGCCTGTTTTTTTTAGTCGTCCAAATGCAGAAGTTGCCATTCATATTCTTCTGTTAATGTCAGATGATGGTCCTAGAACAACTGAACCCAGAAACACAAATTCTCGGGGGTATCCGTTATTTTTGGTCAATTGATATATTATTGTCAGAGAGGGGACTGATTTTGCATTTGCCTGAGTTAACTTTCATTCCAAATTTCTCACAAAGGCTTCAAGCTCAGAAGTAAAGACCTTCAACTTATTAAAGACCTTCAACTTATTAAAGACCTTCAACTTATTAAAGACCGCAACAATTAGTGTGGTGTCATTGCTGGTTTAATATTATCAGACTGGGATAGTGTTCGGGATAGCTGAAAAAAACGTACAAGTTTATAGGTTACTAGATACTTCCATAATAAAAAAAAACGTCGGATTTTTATAAATAGATACTTGTAGGTTGTATTCAATAATAGGGTCTATCAATTTTGAAACCCCGTCTTTGGAAAAGTCTTGATAGTTGGCATATCATATATAACAATAACATAAGTCAGTCATGATACTGCATACCTCTGCCAACAATGTAAGGATGGGCTAAAGTCTTATCTGGGCTTTTCTTCTCTATATTGTATGAAGTATTCCCGAAGTTATGCCAGGGGAACATTGATAACTCAAAAACTATTTATCTGATCAGACTTAAATTCAGCATGGTGGTTACTACTATAAAAGAGCATTAGATCCATACATACAATTTGAAAAAAAATGGAAATTAAAATTTCGTTAAAATTTCGACCGTGACCAATGTTTTCAAGGTCAGAACCAAGGTCATATGTTATGTAAAAGACATCATGGGTTACAATATTGGCCAAGTAACGACTCTCTTCGAATAACAAAAGCGAAGTTATTGGCAAGTGTGACTTTCGCCTTTTCTGTGATGTTGACATTGATCTTTGATGTCCGTATCCCCAAATTAAATTAGTTCTAAGTGATACAATAGCCGATGTTTTGTACCAAGTTTCGTGACGATTGGTCAAGCGATGTGGACGTAACTTTGTACACAAACCAACCACAAACACAACCGAAAAGCGGAAGTAATAAAAATTCACACGAAATATGTTATTCCGAATTTAGCGTTTTAGTTTAGGCCAATACGTGAAAGGTGAAATACAAGTTTTCTTGCGAAGACCTTCATGCCAGACTTTGTCAATGATATGTGAAACGCTACCGCTCTAGATTCACCTGCCTTGTCCAGTATGCGTTCAGAGATGACGGTTAGGATATTTTCAGTAGAAAAGGATTGCCAAAATCGATACTGTTTGTCGGAAAGACATTAAGCATCTTCGAGATGGTTGACTATCGCTAGATTGATTAATGATTCAAATATTTTAGCGAAGAGCGAGAGGAGACTTATGGGGATTTGTTTCATCGCCGTTCAATGATATGGGGGCACTTTAGCGATCATCTCATCGGTAGTAAGTGTGATCTTGAATGGGCTTCACATTCACAGAATCTTGACCCCATATTTTTATCTGTGGTTATCTTAAAAATAATGTCTACCAAAACAATTCCCAGGCTATTACTGAACTGAAGTAGGTCATCACCGCCCAAATCAGGGCAGTGCCAAGAGAAGAATATGTTAGAGGTATTGACAAGTTTGCCCGTCTTATCTGAGAACGGAGATAAAACGAAGACTGTTGGGCATTCATGGCTGAAACTTGGTGGACAAGTTAATCATAGACTAGAAGTTTAGTTGTAACAAATATGGCTGGATTGTAGAAAGGATTTTAAATTTATTAACGATTCCATAAGTGGCATTTGGAGTAGCTGAGACATCCTATATAAAAATATAACAGGATTAATTTGCGCTTACAAGTAATACAGCGAGATATGTACATATTCCCATGCTTCCTAATACGTGTATTTACCAAGACGTATGCATAGGTGGAATTTGGGGGGGGGGTCATCTTATACGTAAGATTTCTAGTTCTTTTTTGTTAATCTTTTTTATTTATGTGTAAGAAGCCAGTAATTCTAACTATCGTGACCCCGTGGACATTATCTTCAAATCAATAAAACGAATGTCACTTTCTAAAATGTATTTATTCAAAAATTGTACCGTTTAAGTCGACGGGATGACATAGTTTGATTTGGGAACAATTCATGGTAAATGATGAGTTCGAAGGGGTAAACAGTTTCTTAAAAAATTCGAAAAAAATTAGTGTATAGGCGATAACACAAATATATATATATATATATATATATATATATATATATATATATATATATATATATATATATATATATATATATATATATTCTTATTATTTTATCTTATCTTATATATATAAAGTAGAGACGATTTTTCCCTTGTAACTTTTCGGAGAATAGGAAAATAACCACACGCCTCACAGGCTACTAAACTCACCATTATATTACACGTATTCACTCGAGCGTGTTTTAGTAAAATTGATATTATTTTTTTCCAGCTAACACTAAATATTACATTTGGCCCAGCATCTACGGCTCTCGGACAAATCAACTCCATATAGGTGGTAGCAAAAACTTTTCTCCCTAACAATTATGTACTGTCACTACACACATCGACACCGGGAACTAATAAACACAATTTAATTTTCACAAAACACCCGTTGTTATTTATTATTTGCCTGATATTAATTTAACACGCATGCCAATAATCAAGCTTAGGTTAATTTGCCTATTTTCACATGTATTTTTAACCCGGAAGCGTGGCGCAGTCGGTAAGAAGGCAGGTTTCATGATCGTTCGATCCCATTCTATTCTACCACTTTTTTTCTTTTCTTTTTTAAATTTAAAACATTCGCCAACACGGTAGACGGGGGGAGAAAAAACGATAGGCCGTATCTTTTTTTATTCGACGTCATGCAATAGGTAGTACTTTCTCCCGTACAACGCCGGGCGACGGGTTCCACTAGTATATATATATATATTATGATTACGATATCAAGAACGTTTGGGGGTTAAAAATAAATTTAGTATTACGTAGTAATAGGAAAAAATGTTTTAATGCTTTTTTCGTCTTGGGCGATTCAAAAAAGAACATGGCGGCACTTTCGGTCCCGCATGATTCCATTTTGTTAAACTATCGATTATTCTAGAATATTTACACATTTCAAACGTGTTTTGCTTCAGATTACATGCGTTGTACTAAATAGATTTTAAGTCGAAATTGGTCCTCATTAAATATTATTTACAAAAAACAACAACATAAAACCATTTTTATCGTCTATACACAATTTTTATCGCATCATATTTACCCCTTCGAACTCATCATTTACCCAGTGCATTTTAAAATGGGTAAAGTCGGAATTTCTGTTGGGCGGTGAGAAGTATTCTTAGCCGGTTCCTTTTCCTTTGGTTTTGTCAGCAGCATACAGTTAGCGGTTGCCATGGCCGGAATATTTTTTCTTAAATTCAACTCAAAAGAAAAAGTCAGAAAAATAACGATAAAGAGTATCAATTTAATAATAAAATAAAATAAAATAACAAGTATCAGCAAGTAATAACAAGTATAACAATAAAAGTATGACAATAAAAGTATAACAATGAAAATAACTCAATCCAACATAACTTTGGTCGAGATCAAAGTGTAGTATCTGTTCCGATGGATACTGCACCCAATATACTGGTATTGTCTTTGCCTTCGGGGCTTGATTTACGCCGATCTGTGGGTTTGTTCTGTGCAGTTCTAGGAGGTCCACCCTCTCAGGCTTTGCCTCCCCGCTTTGGGGAGGAGTAAGTTTATTGCTTACTGCCTGAGGCGCCCCTACCGGGGAATGCCGACGGGGCTGCCTAGGCAGTTTTTAATGGCCAGAGTGCTCACCTTCTCGGGCACTGGCTTTTCAAGCCCCACTTTCCTGACCCGACCTTGGGTCACATCTTACCTTGTGGGAGTAAGATAACCTAACTTGTGCCTAACCTCCTGGAGAGGAGGTAAATAAATACTCAACAATCGCAATTCTGCAAACAATAAAATGAATGTCACTTTTTTTAAATGTATTTATTTAAAATTGTACTGTTGTAGTCGACGGGACGACATAATTTGATTTGGGAACAATTCAATTTAAAATGGGTAAAGTTGGAAGTTTTTACTTTTACGACATCAGATTAATCGCCAATCACTATAGGACGATTTCATTTTTTAATGTGTGTGAAAGGTGATAATGTACATACTAACATGAAATGCCTTAGCGTATTATTATATAGGCTGGCAGATCATGTGGAAATTCCACGGTGCTTTCTACATCAATCTGTATAATTTACTGTTAATAATAACATTCTTTTTTAAATAATGTCTGTCAGCGTCAATACTATTAAGAAAAAATACTCTTTCTTTTTAGGTAAAAATAATTTTAATTATCAGCTGAATAACCTTTAAATAAATAAAACGAATATGTCACTTCTTATTTATTTATTTATTTATTTATTTAAAATTGTAGCAATTCAATTAATTTTTAAAACATTAAATATTTTCTGCCGTAAAATTAACTAAATTTTCTTCAAATCAATGAATCGAATTTCACTTTTTGAAATGTATTTATTTCAAAATTGTAACGTTTTAGTTGACGGGACGACATACTTTGCTTTTTGAAGAATTCATTTTTAAAAAAGATAAAGTCGAAATGATTTACCTTAGCAACATCAGATTAATCAGCAATTAACATGTCTAATCGAACGATCTCATTTTTTAATGCGTGTGAAAGGTGATAACGTACGTACGAACGTGAAATGCTTTAGCGTATTATCATATAGACAAGCGGGGCCCGTAGAAATTCCCCAGTTGTGTCCTTCATCTTTTTATATATTGCTGCCGTGCATTCGCGAGCGCAAACCCCACGAAGAAAAAAAAGAGAAAAAATATGCTTATTCTTCTGAAGATGGTAATATTATTACCGAAAGCGCTCAAGTTAAAAAACAAATGATTTTAAGATAAATAAATAATTTATTTTTAAAAACAATAATTTGCGTTGTGAAGGTTTTCTAAATATTTTATAAAAAAATATTCTCTTCATCTTTGCCATTTCGCCAACGCTTCTAATGTGTGACTTTTCAAATAACTTTCCACGTACCACGTGATACACACGACTTATCAACATTTTCGTCCATAACATCGAGACGAATTCATCCTTACTGCTTGTCGGGAGGAAAAAAAATGAAGAAAAAAAAAAGGAAAAAATATGCTTATTCTTCTGAAGATGGTAATATTATTACCGAAAGCGCTCAAGTTCAAAAAAAAATGTTTTTAAGATAAATAAATAATTTATTTTTAAAAACAATAATGTGTCTGTGGAGAAGAATTTAATTTTATATATATATATATATATATATATATATATATGCACGCACTTGAAATTGCCGCTTTAAATTTGAATAAAGAATAGAATGTAGAAAGTCAAATGAAAAGTAAACCTTAAAGATTGAACAAGTTTTCGACTTTACAAAGTCATTCTCAAGTTAAGACATTTTATATATATATATATATATATATATATATATATATATATATATATATATATATATATATATATATATATATATATATATATATATATATATATATATATATATGTATATATATATGTATATATATATATAAATCAATTTTCCCGTTGGAGATAAAAACGCACGTTGTTATTTGACTTTCTACATCATATTCTTTATTCAAATTTAAAGCGGCTATTCCAAGTGCAAAGTTTTTTGTTGTTTTTTTACTTCAATTACCAATACAGGAGTCACGTGATGCACCAGACAAGACATTGAAATTATACGTGCTTAACATCTCGTCGAAATAACATCTCGCGCATAACATCTCGGCGACAATAACCCACAGAGAGATTTTATTTCCAACGGGAAAATTGATTTATAAAAAAAAATGTCTTAACTTTGTAAAGTCGAAAGCTTGTTCAATGTTTACGGTTTACTTCAGAGAAAAAAAACACATACATCGTTATTTGACTTTCCACATTCTATTCTTTATTCAAATTTAATATTATATATATATATATATATATATATATATATATATATAATATTAAATTTGAATAAAGAATAGAATGTGGAAAGTCAAATAACGATGTATGTGTTTTTTTTCTCTGAAGTAAACCGTAAACATTGAACAAGCTTTCGACTTTATATATATATATATATATATATATATATATATATATATATATATATATATATATATATATATATATATATATATATATATGTGTGGTTGTAGTTTGCTTGAAGCATTGTGTGTAGTATATAGGTAGTTTATTGGAAGGATATGACAATGCGGGAATATATCGGGATGTAAGAAAGGTAAACTGAATACTAAATAAAAAGCGATTTTTAAAAAATTAAGTCTTACTTGCCTCCAGCTTTCTCCCTCGATAATTAGATTCTTATTTTTCTTTCAATACTCTCGTTTACTAAAAATGTTCTAATATTTAAGAAAAACCTTTTTTTAAATACATCCGGAATTATGCCATAGTGTAAATGACACAATTACAAGGATGAAGTTTTTTTGTTTTTTGGGGGTTTTTTTTCGGGGTTTACAAATTCATTAATTTTCGCTGTTTTGAACTTGACACAAGCTGAAGCCCATTTGGAGAAAACAAGCTAAACATCTCATTTCCATACATTTCTAAGATGATTTTTACTTGCACTTTTTTTAGACACGATCACGTACCAATATAAACGTCGGTAAGTCTACCTTTCACGCTTAAGTTTAAAATAGAATTTTTTATCGCGGCGCGTGTTTTAGTTTTAGAGGCGGCTCACTATAAGACGCCACGACCGTCGTTCGGTGTGTCACACTAACGTTTGAAATAGCATTTTCGTCAGCAAGTTAGGCTTAAATTAGAAATAGCGTTTTCTTTCAGTGTGTCCCGCTTCAGCTTAGAAATAACATTTTCGTTAGTCTGTCAGTCTATAATTAGATATAGCGTTTTCGTCAGTCTGTTATGCTTAAATTAGAAATTGCATTTTCGCCAGCGTGTCGGGCTTATATTCGAAATAGCATTTTCGCCGGTCTGTCAGATTTAAATTAGAAATAGCATTGTCATTGGTCTGCCACACTTAAATTAGAAACGACGTCTTCGTCATCCTGTCACACTTAAATTAGAAATAGCGTTTTCTTTTGAGTGTCACGCTTAAAATAGAAATTGCATTTTCGTCGATCTGTCACGCCTATATTAGAAGCACAGCTTTAGTAGGTGCTATTTATACAAGTCGAGGATACGTCCTCGAAAATCATTTCGATAATGGCCTCGCTTTAGTCGAGTTTTCTTCAGTTATCTTTTCTCTTTGAGAATGGGTTAATTTATTGCTAATCGCCTGAGACGCTCATACCGGGAAATAACGACGGGGCTGGTCAGGAATTTTTGTGAGCCAGAGTACACTTTTCCTAGTGCGCTGGCTTTTCAAAACCTCAACTGGCCTTGTGTCTAACCTCCTGTTGAGCAGGTAAATGAACCACCGTATTCAATGGACGCAACTTATTTGAGATGGCATTTTAGATCCATTCTTTGTCTGTCTGTCTGTCACGCTTAAGGTTTAAAAAGCAGGGTCTTCAAAAAGTCATCATCTATTTTAACATTTTAATAACATAAAAATCCCTTTTTCTGATTATAACAAAACTTATACACTAAAAAACAAATAAGAATAAAAATAAATGTATTACATTGCATTTCTGCATCATTTTTATTCCGCCATCTTGGACTACGCCATCTTGTTTTTGCTGAGCGTTGGATAGAACATAATGTATCGTTACGATGGACTGCACGCTCACTAAACTTGGCGCTTTCTGATTTTTTCTATCTCGTGTGGTTTTCTAAAAATAACACAAACAATCGATCAATTAAAGTCATTTATTGAAGAAAGGAAGTTTGAGAATAACTCCATAAATGTTGGAAAATGTAATGTAATCATTTGTGACTCGTTTACAGAAATGTGAAACATACATTTTAATATACATTGTTCATTGTATATAAGTTTTTTATGATCATAAATACAGTTTTTATCTCATGTAAACATGCACTAGGCGGTTGCATGTTTAGTGGGTTGCATACTTGCAATGTATGCGAGTAACAGAAGTGAGTAATATTTAACAAAAAGAGAAGAGAGACCATATAGAAAATTTGAAATATGTCTGATCTGGAGTTTGGCCACTCGGAATTCTGTTTGTTCACTTGAGAAAGTAATGTTTCTTCATATACGAGGTACCTTGTTATGGTGATTACTCACCCAGAGTCTTCAAAATTTAATGACTGTTCAGATACGGAGACCCCTTAGACAATAGTTTTTTATGTCCATAGATTGGTAGCAGATTGGCCCTTTAAAGTGGATGCTGGCTAGTCATTATCTCGAGTCATCCTTTCTGGTGTAGTCCCCGGTGATATCTACATATATACCATATATACCATATATAGGTATATATCTACATATATAGGTAGGGGATGGGTAGTCATAGTTGACCTTCTGGGAACTTCACGGAGTTTGGTTTTCTCGGGTCTGACAGCCAGTTGCGGTTTGTGCGCCTCTCCGGGTAAGATGAGTTTTGGGGCTTATTGATTGTGTTTCTTGGACTTGTGTTTTGATTTGGTCGGCCTAAAATTTCTCATTTGCAAATCTATATTAAAAACAAGGCAACGAGCATCATTTTAACCTTAAAAAAACAACTTTTATTACTTGTTTTAAACGGGGGTTGCGATTTCATTTGGAGGGAGAATCCTTGTGTAGCAGCACTGACGTAGACAATCCAATTTATACTGCGACCGGTGTCGGGATCGAATAACGACCTTGGATCGGTACAACGAGTGGACGAACACGGCCTGTACAGTGAACGCACACAGAGCTACAACCACTGTCAATAGTTTCCCTTTCTTCCTCTGTGTACCTAAAATTAAACAGAACTTCAATGAGCAAAGTTTCATCCATAGAACTACCCGTATGTGGAACACAATACCACGAGGCTGCTTCCCAGCAGACTGTACTCTGCTAGGAAGCGGCCTTGTGGTATTGTGTTTCAAAACATAGTCGTTTTCAAGTCCAATGTAAACAAATTCTTGTTAAGCCATCCGCTTAAATTTACAAATTCCACCCAGTTACAACCATCATCATCAATCCTCACGATGCTGTCTCACCGTCCACCTTACGAACTCATAAACCCTTGTCCTCGAGTGGCCTTTGGGTCTTAATAAGCAGTAACTTGTTAGTAATAAAAAAGACGCAAGTTCATAGTAATTCAGTCTTTTTAAACAAATGTTTTTTTTTGTAGTAATTTCATCGATAATCGCACTAATTGAATGGTCGCATCTTACTGTGACAATATTCGATCCTGCTTTTTTTTTTCTTTTTTTCTTTTGCTTTCAATTGATAGTTGGCTTCTTTTCTCAGAATAGCCCTTTGGGCGTGGCAACGGCGCCAGAAAATGGCTGATAATTATTCGCCGATAATCGATGCATAGCCATTGCACTGATATTCGATTTCTTTCTCTCTCTCAATTAGACATTCGAAAAGAGTATTTCATTCAGACGGACGATTATTAACCACACTTTTACCCTTAAAGTGAAAAAAAGTGAATTTCAAATTAAAAAATTTCAAATGACTGCATTATTCTAACGCTGCAGAAATTACCTGACACCTAATGGCATCCTCTACCTGTTTAAAAGTCAGATATGTTCTAAGATGGAGGACTGCTGTCACACCTAGGGTGGGGGCCGCTTTGAGCACTCTTCTTTGCCGAGAAAAGTTCAAATTTGACTTTGTAATCTAGTTAGGGGTTGAGAATAATTCTAGTATATATATATATATATATATATATATATATATATATATATATATATATATATAATAGAAAAGGTATTTAGACATATTTTTAAACCATTGTTTCGTAATAGTATTTTTTTAAACCATAACAATGTATAGTGTTAACATAAATAAAATAAATTAATAAATAAATTTTATTTATTTTATTATTTTAACACTATATTTTGTTATGTTTTTTCAAAAGAAAAATAAAACTATTACGAAACAATGGTTTAAAAAATATGTCTAAATACCCTTTCTAATTCAAATTGGCGCAACCTCGCCTGCAGACATAACGTGATTTTCTGACCAAAAGTACATTACCATCGGACGATGAAGAAAAAGAAGAAGAAAAAGAAAAACACTCTTTGACAAGGAGAATTGTAATTCTCGAAAATTAAGATTAAAATAAAAAAAATTTATTTTAACACTATACATTACGATTACGAAACAATGGTTTAAAAAATATGTCTGAATACCCTTTCTATATATATATATATATATATATATATATATATATATATATATATATATATATATATATATAATGATTATTACATACAGACGCTAGCGTTTCAAGTGACAATTTTAGACAGCCGGAAGGCGCGAACCCAGTTAAAATCTATATTTGCCTAGAAGCGGACAGCAGACAGAAGACTTATCGAGAGGGTTCAACGAACGTATTCGGAACATTGCTTTGACAACCTATTTTTAACATAATTTCTTAAAGGCGCTTTTATAACAACATTTATAAAGAAATGTTAAATTATTGATTACCTACAGACGCTAGCGTTTCAAGCTTAATGCTTTCATCAGTGTAGGGAGTGACAATTCATATATATATATATATATATATATATATATATATATATATATATATATATATATATATATATTGGTACAGAAAAATTAGTACAACATTCGTACCGTCGGTTTCAAGCACGGAAGGACTTAGCCATCCGGCTCTCTTCAGCTTCTATTGTCCCAAATAAATAAATATTATGCTCATAATTTTTAATTTTTAACTTTAATTCTCAATTAATCGAGCACTCTGCTAAGATTTTTCCTGCTATATTACAAATAAGGTATATATATATATATATATATATATATATATATATATATATATATATATATATATATATATATATATATAAGTAAATATTTATTCTTATTACCTACAGACATCGATGTTTCATGCTTATGCAATCTTCAGTGTAGGAGAGATGTTAATAATTGCCGGTCGGAGAGCACGAACCCGGTCTCAAAGTCACCACTGACTTGTAGTCCGGTATTCTACCCCTCAGCTACAAATTAGCATGGAAATGAAGAGAAATTAAACTCTATATACGTAAAATCAGCGAACGCACATAGTAAGCAAGTCGAACAGTGTTCAACAACAACAAAGGGTTGGAACATCGCGTTTGTGTCATAGTATGACTGCTTATTGGTAAAAGAAGCGACAGTCCTTGTAATAAGAGGGCTATAACAATATTTTAAATAAATATTTATTATTATTACCTACAGACATCGATGCTTCATTCTTATGCAATCTTCAGTGTAGGAGAGATGTTAATTCTTGCCGGTCGGAGGACACGAATCTGGTTTAAATTAATACATGCGAAAGTTAGGCTTAATTTTTGTTCTAACGATAAAATCAAACCGTCCGATCTGAAATAAATTCAACTTTACGCAATAGACGAACCATCTTTTTTATACACTGCTTATGTGTACGCGATATCAGTTGCAAGGTTAACTAATTTGCATATTGGTTTTGAAAAAAAGGACATTTTATTAATTAACTATTATTTGCTATTGTTTTTTAATTCAATGATTGTTTGGATTTTAATATAACAAATAGTTCTGTTTTGCAATATTGTTTTATTTACTGGACAAATATTCAGCATTTGTGTTCAAATGTTCCTTTCTTTAAATGGAAACGAGTTGATTTTTCAACAAGTTGCGGTCTATTTCTATATTATAAGTGAAAGGGCAAATTGATTTCTTCCTTTTTTTTCTTTTTCTTTCGTTACGGTCACATGTAAAATGTTAATGCTTATCTATCTATATGAATAATTGAGAAATATTTTTTCGTGTTTACAACAAAATTATTAATTAAATATTTAGTATTTTAAATTAATATTTCAAGTATTTCGAGTAGCAAACTTTGAGAAGAGATAGCGAGCCAGTAATGCCAGCTAGTATATATATATATATATATATATATATATATATATAGAGAGAGAGAGAGAGAGAGAGAGAGAGAGAGAGAGAGAGAGAGAGAGAGAGGGGGGTATATATATAGAGAGAGAGATAGTAAGAGAAAGAGAGAGGATATATATATATATATATATATATATATATATATATATATATATATATATATATATATATATATATATATATATATATATTTATATATATCCAAATCTTTCCAAATATGATCTACGGTTAAGATCGGATTCTAACTCAAATCTCAGTTTATAATAACTGTTGATCGATAACATCGACATGCCAGTGTCGCAGATTTTGTACATGTCTGTGTAAATAAAAATAATCATATATATATATATATATATATATATATATATATATAGAGAGAGAGAGAGAGAGAGAGAGAGAGAGAGAGAGCACGAGCGAGAGATAGATAGATAGATAGATAGATAGATAGATAGATAGATAGATAGATAGATAGATAGATAGATAGATAATGTTAAATTATTAAATGTAATTAATTCTCAGAATAGAACACTTTTGTACGAATTCTATGTCAACTTATGAAGATTAAAATCAAGATATAATGCTTCTAAACCTTATGTCTAGAATTCTAGTTGTGTTCATTAATCATGTTTCATCTCTTTAATTGACAACACACTTTTGGTAAATTTAGCACTTGTTAGGTGGTGAACCGTTCATTCTATAACATGAAAATTGGTCCATTTTTCTTAGTCGCTACTTTATAACAAAATTACTGATCAGCGTGGGTCTTGGTATATTCCCAAAGACACGACCGCCGTCTCTGTCTTATCCACACGCAAGCAGTCCACGCTTAAATTAACAGAATTACGATCTTTTGTGTCTTTTTATAACCATCTTTGTTTTGGGTTTCGCCAATCTGCTTGTTTTTTCCTTCCGCCTTCTTTCCGTATTAAGTGGTTGTATAATTGTTTATGTGTTCTTTTGTGGTTTCTTTCTCCGATTAAAACCAAAAGTATTTAAACTTTACATAGAAAAACAAAACTCCACACTTATGATAGTAAATTGACTAATATTTTTGTACTTCTATTTCTTTTGTAGGCTTCATTTACTGCTGACAAAACCATGTGCATGTCCAACATCACATTGCCGGAGTGCATCACAGCCGATGGTAAGTATTTCAGTTTATTCGGAACACTACAATATCATTTCTTTGTATCGTCACAAACACACGCAAACATTAACACACTTTAAAAAAATAAATAAATCCTACTTACGCTTATACTTATATAGGGATAAAATTTGGGAAAGTTCATTTTTATATAGGGATATTATATTCCTGTATGTTGATGTAGTAAAGTGAAGGTCAAGTGGTTTACGCAATCAGGTAAATGAAATAATACGTTCCTCACTTCAATAGACAAATAGATTCACTAGTCATCTCTCTATTTCCTCTTCAGAAATGAAAAACATAACTACTTGTTTTTTTTATAAGCTGAGTGGGAGTTTCGTACCAGTCTGGGATACGTCTTCGACAATCAGTCCGACAGTGACTTTGTTACCGTCAGTCTGAGGCATGATTCTGTTCAATCACAGGAGGGCCACCTTACCAAGCTTTACCTTTTCTCTGAGGCGCCATTACCGAGGAATGCCGACGGGGCTGCTCAGGCATTTTTGTAGATCAGAGTATGCTTATTCTAGTGCGCTGGCTTTTCAAAATCACATCTGACCTTATGTCTAACTTCCTGTACAAGTTCAACGAGTAACTCAGACGACATTTTGGGTCATTTTTAGGAGTTCATTTCCTAATGCCCTTCCTTCCTCGTAACTAAGTTCTCGTTGCTGGTGAGTTCTTTTATCGTAACATGACACGAACACGGGAGGCGACTCTGTCATGATCGACACCTCCTGCTACACGATTATATATAAACGAGATAAAGAAAACACAGGTTCAATACTAATTTGAAATATTTAACTTTTCAAATTGGAGGTTGTGCCCATATAATGTCCCCCCCCCCAAAAAAAACGCTGTAAAATACTCCAAAGAAACTGAAATTTACTGGATATCTATGAATTGATTCCATGAAAAATGCCAGTATACTGAAATCATATGCCCTTAATAGGGTTAAGATGAAAATTAATATACACTAAATGTACAAAAGCAAGGAAATTCCAACATTTTACACTTTTATTGTCATTAAGGGTATGACTACATATCAACCAAATCATTTCATTATACCGTATAAATCTCTATACATGAGTGGATGAAGTGTGTGAGGTGCGCTGAAGAAAAATTCCTACCAGTAAAATACATAGCCCTGCTGTGCTCGCATACCCTTAATGACAATACAAGTGTAAAAATTAGGGAATTTCCTTGCTTTTGTACATTTAGTGTATATGAATTTTCATCCTAACCCTATTAAGGGCATATGATTTCAGTATACTGGCATTTTTCATGGAATGTCACTACTTTTGTAAAGACTATGCCTCAATACAATGCCTTCTCATCACTGATATAGTTGGTAGTTTGACTAATCAAGGTATATGGTAAACTAAAATTAAAATGCCATCAACAAGACCCTAGAACCTCTATCTCTGCCAAAAATCAGCCGAATCCATCAAATAGTTGATGAAATACAGGGTGGCACATACGTACGTACGTACACACAGATAACATGATTTCATGATTGAACTTTCTAGAATTCTGGGTTGCCTTGATGCTGAAATTCTACACACTTATAGAACCTATCAAATAATAATTTTGTGCAAAGTTTTAACTAATTTGGTTTATTGGTTTTTGAGTTATGATTGATCAAAGAAATGAGATTTCCAGCATAGGCCATTCGTAAATTCTATTAAGGGATAGAGCGCTCTCGCGCCTCCCTTGATTTCTAATATGCATTGTTAAAATTTCACAAAAACTGATGTGTCTGAATTTTCACGAAGAGCTTCAACACCTATTTGCCTCTATTGCATGAAACTAAATTAAACTAAATATAGCCAACATTGTTACCCTTACACCTACCACTTGTGTTCCAATATTCCTAATGATCGGTTAATTAGTTTATGAGTGAATCCTACATATATATAAATATATAAATATATACTCATACTTAATGTTATATACTTAGATGAAAGTGGGTGCGTGTTTGTTTGTGTGTTTGCTTGTGTGTGTGTGTGTGTGTGTGTGTGTGTGTGTGAGTAAGAACTAAAGAAAGAGAAATAAGATACAGATAAAAACGTTTCTTGATTCCTATGTGTCTTTTTATACCAATGTGTCACTACTTATCAAGGCTCAAAGGCAACTCGAGGATAAGAGCTAATGAGATTGTCAGTTGGTGATGAACAATACTATGAGAGGATTGGAAACGATGGGTGAAATAGTCAGAATTTGATTATTAAGCGGACGGTTCGACAAGAATTTTTTTAACATTCGACTTGAAAACAACAATATCATAGTCGGATGAGAAGCAGCCCCGTGATATTGTATTATTATCTATCTATCTATCTATCTATCTATCTATCTATCTATCTATCTATCTATCTGCAGCAGTTATACGTGACGAACTATTTTCTTTGGCGCAAGTTTACTCTTCCACGCAGAGTGAGTGATACATTATCAAATAAGAAAATGTTGCGTGAGAGGCACTTCCGCTGAACTGTTTGTACACTGTGTTCCCGCTTTTCAGACAATCGGATTTTTTTACAGCAAGCTGAAGAGACGTGCAATGTTTCTATCTAAGCCCTGCCGAATCAAAGTCGTGACGCGCGCGAGACAAGTGGATGCAAGACCCAATCCATATGGCAGATGTACGCGCGTTCGCCGACCCAGCGTGCCGGGTTAGGGTTTCTTGTTACTTAAACACGTTCATGGTCTCTTGCTGTTAGTTGTTGAAGCGATATATGAATAAAACTGATGTCGAATATAGAATAAGAGTGTGTCTTTAGATTCGAGCTAACGCTAATTCCTACCAACGGCAACACAATGGTGGCCCCTTTTTCTTCTACAAAATGGCATCTTCGTTCTTCTTCTTCTTCTTCTTCTTCTTCTTCTTCTTACATATTTTTTTCTTAACCCCCTCTCCCCCTTTATTTCGTGGAACATGTGGCCTCCATTTTTACCAAACCGATCAGTGTCATGCGCGCTGTGTTTAACCGTGGCCACCGAGAGTTGACAAGGCCAAGCAACTAACTTCTTGTCCCCCTGTGACGTCATTGTGTTTGGTTAACTTAATTTCACGCTTTTTAAAATTTCATTTCATAATTCACAAAGTTAAAATGCCTACTGTATGTGTTTGGATTTCCAAAAGAGAAAGAATTACTGCAAATATGGATACAAGTAATAAAGCGAGATATGTTTACACCGACTAAATATAGTGTAGTAAGTTTGAATTTTTTTTAATTATATAAAAAAATCAAAAGTCTGAATTACTTATTCATTATTTGATAAAAAAGTAGTGTTCCATTTTTTTTAATTACTTTTTTTCGATGTCTTAAGTGTAGTATAGTTTATCTTTTCTCTGTACTTTTGTAGATTAAATAAATGAAATAATAACGCCATATTTAATCAATATTTTCACAAAAAATATTAATTAAACAATGCTTTATTCAATGATAATATCGTTAATTCTTCGAGTTATACTGATTTTATTAACAAGAGTGTAGGGGCATTTTTCGTAATATATACGAAATAGTTTTTTTTTAATTATTTTAAACATATACAGATCTCTATTTTCATTTTAAAAAATCATGGATTTTTTTAATATATATAAAAATATACGTTTAGTAAAGGTGTATTTTGTTTTTAAAAAAAATACATTTTCACTAAGATTTTTTTAAAATGGTTTCACTATATCTCCTGTGCTTGTTTATTAATAAATATTGAAAATTTCATTAAAATTGGTTGATTTCCTGAATTTTGGTGAATTTTTAAGTGAAGGGAAGGTCAAACTGTTTTTACATTTTGGGGATCGGCCTTTGATTTTGCACGTGCCTATCTCTTAATAGCAAGATAGGAGTTGTTGATTCCATTGAACTTTTTTTTGTATAATTTTTAAACAAATTTCAAAGTCTGAATTACTTACGGTTGATTGGGTTAGAAGTTTGAATAATGGTAATTCATAATTCAGTTTTTTGCAGTATTTGATCGTGAATTATTATTTTCTTTAAATTTATATTGAATAAAGATCAGTTTCAGGATAAATCGAATCGTGTTCCTTTCTTTTCTTTTTTTACATGCAATTTTTAAAGTTTTCTAATGCTTTGTTTTAAATATTTACAATATCGTATGGTCAATATGTTTTAATATTTTGGATAACTTTAGTAAAGGTGTTTTTTTGTTTACAGGAAATAATACATTTGCACCAAGCTTTATAATAAAGTAATGGATGTATTATATTCCGTGATTATTAATTAATAAATACTGAACATTTCATTAAAATTGGTTGATTTCCTGAATTTTGATGGATTATTTAGTGAATGGAAAAGTCGAAATGCCTTCTTATTGTTATTACGACGGCCATTGTTTTGACACGGAATGCAGTGACGTCATTTTCTAGCAAACAGGCCTGTAGTAACTCTCGGTGGCCATGGTTTAACTTCGTTAATGACGTTTAACAATTACCGGTTTCCCCTTGAATCCTGTTCTCCTTATCTAACAAGACTTCGCCTCACCTCTTGAGCTTCTGTCACTTCCGTCCTAGACGCACAAATGTGACGAATACATCGTCTCATTCCTTTCGGGTCAATGGAGCTCGTCTAATTAGTCAGTCGGAGCGGATAAAAAGAGCTTTTTTACAAACACTTAAAGGTGTAGACGTGAAGGCGAGCTTTTAACAATGCGGAAAACGACAATAGCTAACATCTTCATTGCGCATGCGTTCTCGAATACTTCCGGTCTTGTCTTTTCCTTCTGCTTATGTCTCACTGACTTTTACTTTCGTACGTTCTCTTTCTCTCTCTCTCTCTCTCTCTCTCTCTCTCTCTCTCTCTCTTTCTCTCTCTCTCTCTCTCTCTCTCTCTCTCTCTCGTCGTGTTTCTTCTTTCAGCTTTCATAACTTTTACTTTCGCTCTCACTCACTTTCTTACACATAAACACACACAATATCTCCCCTCTCCCCTTTTCGCGCCCTTTATCTAATGTCGGAGCCTTCTCGGGTTTTTCAAAATAAATATTGGCACTTTTTTTTATAAGTATCGTTTCTTATTTGAATATTAAATTTTGAGAAGCCAAGAACGATATATGCTTTTTTTTTAAATAAACGCTTAATTACCTTAAAGTATTTATGCTGCAAACTTTTTTTTAAAAAAACATTTATAAAAAGAAATATTACTTGGAAATGGTTTGTAACACCGAAAGCTTCTTTATTCAATTATTTAAAATTATAGCAATTTAATTCTTTTTTAAAACAATAAATATTCCGTCTTGTTATCATAAAAATAAATATCAGCTAAATATTCTTCAAACCAATAAAAACGAATGTCACTTTTTGAAATGTATTTATTTTAGATTGTACAGTTTAAGTCGATGGAAAGACATCATTTTATTTTAGAACAATTCATTTTAAAATGGGTAAAGTCGGAATTCTTTTACCTTAGTGGCATCAGATTCATCACCAATCGCACTATCTTATTATTATTTTAATGCGTTTGAAAGGTGATAACGTACGTACGAACATGAAATGCCGTAGTATTCTATTATATAGATTATTTATGAACACAGTAAAACTCACTTTTTTTAACTAAACATGGCCTATTGAAATGGTAAGGTGTCTTTTATGGTGTCAAATAGAGTATTAAAAATATAAAATACAGCTTGTGAAGAGTGATATTTGTAAAGAAAAAATATTCATGAATAATTTTATAAAACAAATAAAAACAATTTGAAATGTATTTATTTTAAACAGAACTTTCTTAATCAACGGGACGACATAATTTTATTTTTAAATGAGTAAAGTCGGATTTCTTTTACTTTAATCGCGTTAGGTTTATAACCAATCAACATCTTTGCGATCACATTTTTTAAATGTGTGTGAAAAGTGGTAACATACGTACGACCATCAAATGCCTCAGCGTATCATTATATAGATTAACATGAAAACATAGACATACAGGGAGTCTACCTTAAATATAAGTGTATTCACATGTACAATTTGCATGTGAACATAATGGAAGTAGTTCTGCGTCTCTAGCTTCTTCTTAAAGGAGCAAATGACACTTTTTAAACATGTTACACAATGAAATTAATTTATTTATAAGCGTATGGTTAAGCGTATCAACATATATCTGAATAAATCACTTCGTAATATATCTAGCTGACAACATCGTGTTAATGTAAACTCTCCTTGATATGATTTTTTAAACATAGTTCACCCCAAATTTTAATGGATGGGATTTAGCTGATTGTCGGGTTGGTCTAGTAGTGCAGCAAGTTCACCAGAGCACAATCCATTGAAGTACTTGTAACACAGGCACAATGATGCAACATTGCGACGATGGGACAGGGGCTGGTACTTGGTGGATAGTGAGGGACCTATTGAGTTAGTGACTCTTTTTTTAACCTTGTCTAAGAGGGAGAGACTAGTGGATGATGCACCAGCTCTATGTATAGGATTCATTCCTAAACTAATTAACCGATCATTATGAATTTTGAAACACAAATGAAGTTATGAATTTGTTATTGTTTTTACTGGCGATAGTTACAGCGTTTGTATTTTTTAACTTCCTAAGCGGTAAATAGTCATGCAGAAGATTGCATGTCAGTACAGTCAGAGAAACAGGGAGCAGGAAGGGAGTTTCAGAGGCCGGCAGCACGAGGAAAAAATCTATTGGAGTGGAAGGCTCTTCGGCATCTGGGTACCTCCACGGTCAATGGATGGGATTTGGCTGATTGTCGAGTTGGTCTAGTGAATTTACATCGAGGGGGCACTAGTGCAGCAAGTTCATCAGAGCACAATCCATTGAAGTACTTGTAACACAGGCAGAAGGATGCAACATTGGCTGGAGCTTGTAAATAGTGAATGACCTATTAAGTTAGCGACTTTTTTACCTTGACTAAGAGGAAGAGACTAGTGGATGATATTGCATATGATACTATCCCACATTCTGACCAGGGCAACGCTAGGTGACCCTGCTAGTAATAATATATAATATTACTTTTTACGAGAAGATTATATATATATATATATATATATATATATATATATATATATATATATATATATATATATATACCTACAATAACAATGCACATACATATACATACACAGACACACATATATAGATTTTTAAAATGTATATATGGTGTTACAGAAGGTAATGCCCAAACAACTTGACCTTTTGTAACACCAAAGATAAATAAATATTAAGCTTTATTTTACATTTCAATTTCTTGGAAAATAGTATTTTAATAATCGAGCACTCTGTTGGTTTTCTTGTTACCAATCTTACCAATATATATATATATATATATATATATATATATATATATATATATATATATATATATATATATATATATATATATATATATATAATGTGTGTGTGTGAGTGAAAATGTATTTCCGACTGTATAAGTATGTTATGTATTAAGCTGTTTTTGTTGATGCCATTCTTTGCGCGGGTAATATTACTAATCAAGTGATTATTTAGCCCGTGAGGGTCTGGATATAAACAAAGAATACTACAAAGTGAAAAATTAGACTCGTATAGGATTCGAACATGTGACTCGGAATAGGCATCGCTTAATATGGGTATTGTTTTGGACCACTTAACTAACGAGCCATACGCCCCAAAAAAGCCGAAGCTTGAGAGATGAGTTATTTATGCAATTTTACGTTTTCTTTGGACGTACTGGCTAGTTAGTCATTCTTTAAAACACTTCCTTAAAGTTTTCTTTTTTTATATTAGGATATTACGGCGTATCAACCCTGGTTTGGTAATTTCACGCCGAAACCGTCTGTATCGTTTTTATACGAAGGATTTGTTTTGTAGGCATATGTTTGGGAAATAAATATCTGTAGATAATAGATTCTATTTAATCTATATGTTGTATTTCTGCTGTGCTTAAAAGAATAACGAAAGACAGTGATATATAAAAATACAATGATATATATTTATTGTCGGTGGCAGTGAACGAGTGGGGTGAGTGAGGAAGGAAGACGCACGCACATGAATTTGAGAGTGTGTTTTTTTCTTTCGGTCCAAAATCGTCAATTGGCTTACTATATCAATTTGGTTGTTATTATATAACAATGTGTAACACCCACGCCTCCACCTGCAAACGCTCACTGTAGGACTTCGCTGTCAATGTAGCCACGCCTCCAGGTTGTTTATTTCGCGACGGGATATTGTCTTCTGTCGCTAACCTTTGCAGTTGATTTCAATCAATAATTATTTTATTTCTGACAATCCACCATGTGTGTTTCTTTTTTATACGAATTTTTTCTAGATTTATTTTGTAAATAAATAAGTTCGTAAATGTTGTGGGCCTGTTTAGGGGCCGAAATGAAAACACGGACACGGGATTTAGGTAAAACAAGTATATTGGAGAAAAATATATACAACAGAGAAACAAGAGAAGTGGACCGTCAGTCCTAACTGCAAGTGTAGACTGGGGTTGTGCAACTTTATTTATATATAAAAAAATATAAACAAAATGTGGCACAAGGCAAAGATAAAAGGTCACCAAAATGACCCAGTTTCTGCTGGACTTATTGTCGAGAACGAATCCTCAATCAACCGAAGTTAATGAGAGACTGATCGGGCTGGACTTGCACGACTGAGAAGCTTGATGTTTCCAGTATTTATTGAGAATGGACAAGTCCAAATGTTCGTTATAGGTACAGCACCATAACAGTAAATTATAGATTATATTTAACCCATTGATGAGATGCTTACAGGTACTACCACTGCGAGTAATGGAAACTAACTCCTCACACTTCCCGAAGCTACTAAATCGGGGTCTCAGGACTATATGCAGTTTTATGTTTACCCAGACGGTTGAAAATACAGGGTTGTAGCGAGAAAAGCGAGAAATTTGTTAAACGGTAATTTATGTTTACAAAAAATAACTTTCACAAAGTTTTTCAAAGACTAATATTATAATACACTCACAGGTGCTCAAAATGTCGTCCGTGCAAATCGAAGAAGTGAATAAGCCAGACTAAATTCAATTTATACAAAAATAGAATTTAAACATTAAAACTTACAACTTAAATTTCCCGCTTTTCTAGCGACAACCATGTAGTCTCGCAATGCGACCAAACGTTGTGAAAATAACGACTAAGATGCGATTTTAATAAACATACGATCTTACCAGGTTTATTTTATTCAAATGTTACAAATATGCAACTATTTTTCCATTTTTTTAAATTATTATTAAAAATAATTTCATATATCAAAAGTTTAGATTATAACAACAGAAAAAGTGGATGTTGACTAGGTTTTCGATAGTTCCTGACCCCTCTCCCCTGGTTTGTAGCTAAAAATTACGCTACAAGGCTGACCAACAACAGCAACTGGCAGAATGAAAAGGAAAATAGACACCTTGCCTCTAATTGTGGATAGACGGGGTTGCAACAGATTGCCGGTGTTGCGATCTTAGTTTAGTAAGCGATGCTAAGGTCTGGTAATAAGTAAAGTAACAGGAGCAACACAATAAGTAAAGTAACAGGAGGCACACAATAAGTAAAGTAACAGGGGTCACACAATAAGTAAAGTAACAGGGGCCACACAATAAGTAAAGTAACAGGGGCCACACAATAAGTAAAGTAACAGGGGCCACACAATAAGTAAAGTAACAGGGGTCACACAATAAGTAAAGTAACAGGGGCCACACAATAAGTAAAGTAACAGGGGCCACACAATAAGTAAAGTAACAGGGGCCACACAATAAGTAAAGTAACAGGGGCCACACAATAAGTAAAGTAACAGGAGCCACACAATAAGTAAAGTAACAGGAGCCACACTATGACCTACTGACGGTCTCAAAGGGAAAGCTCCTAAACAGTCACAAACAGCCCTTTTTATTTAGTCAAAAGCGTATCATGTGACCACTATTCAAATTTAGAGTGGATAAAAAAACAATCCAAACAAGGAAGCAGTTTTCCCATCACTCTGCCAGAAGTCACCGGAAGGTAAGGACAACTTTTCCTGACAGTTTGTGTAGTCTTGGTTCGGTGACTATTGCGAAAGTGTAAATGAGAGGAACGATAAATAACGTTGATGCAAAAACACAAAGTCAAGTATTATGATTCATTTGCGCTCCTAAACTAAAGAAGGAAGAATGTAAAGTAACACTTTAGTCGTCATTATTTCCAGGTCCGTTCTGTCTCGGAGTGGAAGTACCTGTCGGGGTTCCATCTAGGAGTTAAATATAATTTATCGTTCACGGACTATTTATTTATAATTTAATGACCCTTTGCAAAAGAAGCTACATTTGTTTTCTTGCATTTTAAGACACAGGCGCCAGTTAAACACACGTCTTCGTTGTTGCTACTTTCTTTTAAAATGGTGAAGGAATTTAACGACGTTGTTTAAAATGCATGACACATTTTGTCTCTTACGACTGGTTTGTAAATTAATTTTGTTTCGTTGGCATATATTTGTGAAATAAATATATGCAAACAAGCCATTCTATTTAACCTATAAATGGGGTCCTGACAGACAGTGCGTGTCAGAATAGAGCATGGAGTAATTGCAGTTAAGTGTTGTCTCCCTTCCTAAGGATTTTCCTTGAGATTGCAGCTGTTTTGATCATTGCCGTCCTTTGTATGGTCTCAATTATTATTATTATTATTATTATTATTATTATTATTATTATTATTATTATTATTATTATTATTATTATTATAAATATATATGGCATAATTGCATTGACACACCGGTATTCGTTAGATCACTGAAGTAAAGAAACGTTGCGCTTAGCCAGAACCAAATGGGTGACATTTGGTAATACCACATGCTGTATGTGAAAAGACTGCGAAACCTCCCTGCAAAAAAAGTCCTGGAGATGCCTTTAGCACGTACTTCAGTATAATATGGATGTAAGTTCTGTCCTCAATCATGTGGCGAAGCTCTCCGGAGAAATTATGCAATTTGTTTTTTTTCTTGTTTTAGTTTTTTTTTTTTTTGTTTTTTGTGTAATAATTTTGCTGCGCAATCCCAATGTCTGTTCACTGGAAAGTCCCTCGCCAACATAATCGGTGGATTCAGACACTTTGATTATAAACGGTGACATAAAAGGTCATTACCTTTTCCTTTACAAAACAAGGTATGCACCCGCACTCCGCCTGGTGGACGGGGGTTAATTTTGTAGACCGTCACTGTTGACAGGTAATTTACAGGTAATTAATGTTTGTTTTTAATTTACGTGGGAGACGCGTGTCGCGCGTCGAGTAAATATTAGCGGATAGAACGATTGAGTTTGATTTTTCAATAATGATATCGCTCCCCCAACATCATCCCCTCCACCCCGTGTACACAGCAATAAGGGTGGCTGAGTAGATATTTGGAGAGAGATTTAAGTACCAGCAAACACGTTTCATACGTTTCGGTCAAATATCTTTCATATTTCTCGATCAAATTTGTTTAAAATTGCAGTTTACTTTTAACAGTATATCGATTCGATATGTTGAACATAAGACATTGTACAATTGAAAGGAATGACAAAGTCTAACCGAACAAAATAATAATTTTTTATTGACAACAGAGACGACAAAAAAACGATGGATCCTGATGATGACTCGGAGCATATTGAGCGATGTTTTGAATGTAATAATACATTTCTGGTAATAATAATTAAGTTTCATCGATAAAACTAGGGTTAATAGTTATCGTAAGGAGTTAGAGTCAGTGTTAGCTACACCGTATAGATGTTACTTTGGCTTGATATCTACAAAGAAAAAAATTCTAAACTGTACATGTGCTA
>OY744519.1:183294718-183309718 GCA_963556195.1 Sepiola atlantica
TATATATATATACATATATATGTATATATATGTATATATATACATATATATGTATATATATATGTATATATATATATGTATATATATATGTATATATATATGTATATATATATGTATATATATATGTATATATATATATGTATATATATGTATATATATATATGTATATATATGTGTATATATATATGTGTATATATATATATGTATATATATGTATATATATGTATATATATATATATGTATATATATGTATATATATGTATATATATATATGTATATATATATGTATATATGTATATGTATATATATATATATGTATGTATATATATATATATATATATATATATATAATCAATTGTACTACACTGCGAGACCACTCGAAATTTATCGGCTGTTAATCTATGGACATAAAAACTAACTGACCATGGATACTCACCCTCTGGAGTTAACATAACTTTTTGTAGAATCTCAAGTGGCTTGCAATCACGACATGATACTTCGTATCCAAGAAGATATTATTTCAAAGACGCCAGCCAATTCATTGGTGGTCTTTTCTCTTAGCTAAATATTTCCCATCGCAGGACTTCCGTCTGTAGTATCTATCTATGCACTCCATTAAACAGTAAATTACCTACTCTTGTATATAGCTGACTTTGAGGTTAAACATTGTCAATTATACCTACGTACCCCGTATACATTTGGCAATTCATATCTACACTTAACTCCGAAAGCATATTACTGCTGATGACGTATGGCGGACGTGATGAGCTCGAATCTGGATCGAGTTGTAGAAATAGAATTGATTTACTTAATCACCGCCCATTTCTGCCTGGTGTTAAAACCTGGATGTGAGAAAGAGCAAGTGAACGTCGGAACGAGAGTATTTATATACTCTCGTACCGGCGTTACTTGTTCTTATCAGATAAATATTATTGACCAATTGTGACCGGCGTTCTTTACCACCCATAAAAGACGGGTTTAATAGAAGTCGTCAGAAGCGTTTTAGCAGTCGAAGAGCTAGGATAGAGATCAATATTGAAACTGATATTGTTGGAGAAACGTATACCACGTAACGAAGTTCCAGTGGTGAGCACATTGCTTCCAAAATCAGTATTAAAAACGATGTTGTTGGAGAAAAGTCAACTACGTGATAAATATCTAGTGGAAAACACGTTGTTGCATTGAATATGGTGTCATTGGAAAAAAAGTATACCACAAAATTGAAGTGGCGAGCACGTTGTTTCTATCAACAAAAAACATTTCTTCAGCTTTTTTTTTATTCCTTCATAAAGTAAACAAATGGAATTTATTTCCGACAGTATGTTTCGTTTAACGCTGCTCTTTAGTTGAGACTCGTGTTTGCGTAGGCAATGATCTATTCTATGCAGACGACACACATGTCTATGGTAGCATTTCGAAGAGCGTTGGTGATCTAGATATTGCTGATTCCCGTATTTCTGATCTGGTGCACGTGAAGCAACGAGTAGAAAAGTGACTTGTTCACTTTAACATCTTTTTAAAGAAGCTTCTTTTCCTTTCACGACCAACGTTCAGATTCTTGTGTTGTTCCGGTCTAAATGAATGGTGGTATGTTTAGTTGGTTGAAAGTTGTTGGATGCTAGCCTGGGCGGTGTGGTATGGAGGACACCCTGTTACCCACGTAGCATGTCCCCCTCTCCACGTCGCTAATGGATCCAAGGGAACAGCAAGGCTGTTACAGTTTGGCACCAATGCAGTCGCAGAAGCTGCCAGAACGAAGTTGTAGGCAACGTCGAACTGCCTAAGGGGTTGCACTCCAGATTTTTCCTCGGGGTTTACTCCTGATGCCTTTCACAAAAGTGGGTATGCTAAACCAGGGCTTTACCTTCCTCTAGGTGGATTGCCTTCCAAGGCTGACGTGCTCCGCCCACCCGATATAATATATATATATATATATATATATATATATATATATATATATATATATATGATTATTTTTATTTATACAGACATGTACAAAATCTGCGACACTGGCATGTCGAGGTTATCGATCAACAGCTGTTATGAACTGAGATCTCATCAGGCAGAGTTAGAATCCAATCTTTACCTCAGATCATCCTTCCTAAATTCTAACTCTTCCTGATGAGATCTCAGTTTATAACATCTGTTGATCGATAACATCGACATGCCAGTGTCGCAGATTTTGTACATGTCTGTACGAATAAAAATAATCATATATATATATATATATATATATATATATATATATATATATATATATATATATATATATATATATATAAGCTTTATTTGATATTGAGCACTTTTTTATAGGCCCGGTTGAAAAACTTTGGATTCCTATCTTGCGGATGTTTACTTTGCCTGGATTATATTTATATATATATATATATATATATATATATATATATATATATATATATATATATATATATATATATATATATATATATATATAAGCGTACATAAACGTATAAACGCATATACACAAAAGACAAACAGGACCGCAAAAAGAGACACACACATATATGAACAAAACACATACCTACGCACACACATCAGACATACGCATGTGCACACTAAAATAAACACACCGTTATGCGGACACAAACATATAAACATGGATAAATAAATGTTCCCTTGTGTCCTTTTTAATTAACGCTTTTTGTTTTTCTAATTCGTCTTGATGTTTCAGGACAGGATATTATGTTTCTAATTTTCGTTTTCTTTCCGTGATCCGTTGTGTGTGTGTGTATATATATATATATATATATATATATATATATATATATATATATATATATATATATATATATATCAATCATTAAAATTGAAAATAGAAGCCTTTATCAATGTAAGATTAATTCATTTTTTTTTACTTTAATCTTATTAATTTCGGAATAAAATTATATCATCAGAGTTGACCAATATTGTGTCATTTTTTCAAAAAATAAAAAAACCTTTTTATATACATAATGTCCTTGTAATGGGTGTTATCTGCGGAGATGTTTTTGGTGGTTATGACTTCAAATTCTGGTTGTAGAACGAAGATGCTCGATTTTTAGAAAGATAGGTCGTTCATTTGAAAACATTGGTGAGTCAGTATTATTAAAATTGAAAATAGAAGCTTTTATCAATGCAAGATTATTTATTTTTTTACTTTAATGTTATTAATTTCGGAATAATATTCATCATCAGAGTTGACTATTATTGTGTCATTTTTTCAAAAAATAAAAATAAACCAACTTTTTTTTTGTTTTTTGATGTAATGTCCTTGTAATGGGTGTTATCCGCGTAGATGTTGTTGGCGGTTATGAATTCAAATTATGGTTGTAGAACGAAGACAACATTGGCATGCTCGAAGTTTAGAACGATAGATCGTTAACTGACAAAAGTTCCAAGAAGCATCATTTAAGAAATGTAAAGCTTTCAAAAATTGACAAAATGCTTTTGTAAACCACGTTTAAGATGCGAATATTTTTTTATTAAAAATCATTTAATTTTTTATCTTGACTTTTTTGCTTATTAATGTTGGACAATAGCATGTCAATCTTCAGAAAAAAAGAGTCTGAATCAAAACAAAATTCAAGGTTATTAATAAGAAAAAATGTCAAGAAAAAACAAAATTGAATGATTTTTAATTAAAAAAAATACTCGCATTTTAAACGTGGTTTACAAAGAAATTTTGTCTATTTTTGAAAGTTTTAAAGTTTTTTAAATGTGCTTCTAAGAACTTTTGCCAATTTTATTATCTTAAAAGCGACCATGCGCTCCTAAAAAGTTCATTAAAAAAGAAATGATACTCATCGTACATCGTTCAACAACACCTGACTGTCGCTTCATTAACGTCACGGAGAAAATAAAAACGCTACTGTTACGAAAATTAAATAAATAACTTTTAATTTTATTTTGATCCAGAATCTCTTTATCTGGACATGAACATGCTATTGTCCGAAATTAATAAGAAAAAAAATTCAAGATAAAAAAAGATTACAGGATTTTTAATAAAAAGTATTCGCATCTAAAACGTGGTTTACAAAAGCATTTTGTCTGTTTTTCAAAGTTTATATATATATATATATATATATATATATATATATATATATATATATATATATATATATATATATATATATATATATATATATATATATATATGAATGAAAGAAGGAGAAACTAAATTATCAGTAAAGTCATCAACGTTTCGTCTTAATCAAGAAAAGACTTCCTCAGGATAGTTTAAAAGAATTAAAAAAGTTAACAACACAAGTACATTACTTGGAAATAGTCTGTATGTATAGAATGTAAAAAATATTTATGTTCATCTTCTGGGCGAAATATGGTCGACTAAAATAAAAATGTGTAATACGAATTAATGTTACTGCATTCTGTCGCCCTTATCTTTTTCTGGTCGTGGGCGTGGTTTCGAGTCTCTGTCAAAGTCGAGCCGTGTTGAGGATTAGTAAAACTATGAAACGCGTACACGCATTACTTTTATGTGTAATATATATATATATATATTACACATTTTTATTTTAGTCGGCCATGTTTCGCCCAGAAGATGAACATAAATATTTTTTTTACATTCTATACATACAGACTATTTCCAAGTAATGTACTTGTGTTTATAACTTTTTTATTCTTTTAAACTATCCTGAGGGAGTCTTTTCTTGATGAAGACGAAACGTTGATGACTTTACTGATAATTTAGGTTCTTCTTTCATTCACATTACGTTTGGAATACTATTTCCATTTTTATCATATATATATATATATATATATATATATATATATATATATATATATACATACAAAATTAATAGTGGGATGCATTATGTTCAAATTTATTTTCTTAATATGTTTATATTCAATAACCACACATTGTTTGGTTATGTTCAGTATCTAAGCTAAATGTGAGTCTGGTGTTGATATAAAAAGAACGAAGCAAAACGTGAGAAAAAAAGAATTCAATAAAGCATGCAATGAACGATCACTCTTACTAACAGAATAAGAGTACTTTTCCTTGGCTGCTTTTTCTTTTGAGGTGACTTTTTAAGAATATTAGAAAACTGTCTGATCGGGATAAGTACTTTCTTTAAATGAATTGTAGCAATGTAAATTAAATTTCTTTTGCAAATAGTTCTATGTTTTAGAGACAAATAAATTCACCCCTAAAAATGAGCATAATCGAAAGACAACAGGGGAACTAGGTCAAACCTGAGACTGCTGATTATTTTATACTTTTTCTTTCTTTACTTCATTCTTCTTTTTCTTTTCATTCATTTGTTAAAAGGAATTTTTTAGATAAATACTTTAAAACCTTATTTGAAATCCATATACACTGCTATAAATAACGTGGTTTGCGCATTGCATTTTTCAGATAATAAACTAGAGACTAAGGAATGTTAATAATTCGGTTAGATAAATACATTTGACTGGTTGTGTACATTAACGTTCAGTGTTTATCAGATATCCCCAACTCTATAGTGTAGAACAATGAATATATATATATATATATATATATATATATATATATATATATATATATACATTATTTCCGTTCACCCCCACCCCTCCACTTTTTAACTCAGAACCATCCTCATTAATTTCATTTCATGCTACTGACTTCACTAAGCCCGGACCTCGGTCCATGTGCACCCAGTAGTGGCTACTACCTTTTCTCTTCAACCCATCATGTCAACCCAATATTCTCACGTACTTGCATGACATTTTTCTTAAAATTATCATCCTGAGGAAGTCTTACAAATAAAGACGAAATGTTGATGAATATATAAAAAAAAAACATCCTTTTTGGTTTTCCTTTTTCATTTTCCATATATATAAATATATATATATATATATATATATATATATATATATATATATATATATATATATATATATATATATATATATATATATATTACACATAAAAGTAATCCGTGTACGCGTTTCATAGTTTTACTAATCGTCAGCACGGCTCGACTTTGACAGAGACTCGAAACCACGACCACGATCAGAAAAAGATGGGGCGACAGAATGCAGTACAATGCATTTAAATAGAGGAAAAATATTCCTATAATCGCTAAGGTAGCGATATGTAATTGAATTAGTGTTAATTCGCTTAACGGCGGCGCTTCAGAAAAACAATAACAACAAACTTTTGAAGCATTAGTTGGAGATATTTAATGATTCAAATCCACCGTAACGGTTTTCTCTTAATCGTTTCCTCGAACTTAAAAAAATTTCTCCTCATATCTCATTTGATTTTCTTAGTTTTTAATTTATCATTCTGAAGTTTAGAGGGTCAGATCATAAAGCCTTAAGGAACATTTTAGCAATTTTCTTTTTTCTCCCACCCGCCTGTTTCATTGATTTAAAAATGTTTCCTCTGAAATTTATCTTACGATTTTGTTGTACGCGAAATTTACTTATATATATATATATATATATATATATATATATATAAAGCTCTATTTTGATATTGAGCACTTTTTATAAACCCGGTTAAAATTCTCTGGATTACCACCCTGTGGATATTTTTCACCTGGATTATTACCATTATATATATATATATATATATATATATATATATATATATATATATATATATATATATATATATTTAAACTACATCAAATGTTAGGAAGAACAGATTTATACCATTTCACAAAAAACTGTTTTTATTTCCAGCAAATAAAAACAGTTTTTTTTTTGTGAAAGATATAAATCTGTTCTTCCTAACATTTGACGTAGTTTAAATATATATATATATATATATATATATATATATATATATATATATATATATATATATATATATATATATATATATATATATATATATATATTAAATTCCCGAAACAGTTTTTCATGGTAAACAATTGATGATTCCTTCAATAATGTTAGAAGCAAACTAATATAATAACTGAAAAAGTTAAATTGACTTACATGAGTGATTTTCCACTGAACGACTTGGGACTTAAGGTTGTTGTTTTTTGTTTTTGTTTTTGTTTTTTTAATATAGTTTTAATGGTTGAGAAACTTCCAAGACTATATATATATAAAGTGAGTTCAGATCAACAAAATAAGAACATTATCTATGTTCCAAGAATTCAAAAACAACGATTATTCGGCGTACGATCGTTTCTAGGATAATTCGGGATAATTTTATTTTGTATTATACTTTATAAGACTCCAAACCGTCTCTTTATCAACGCCCTTTTAAGTAAGGTATGCGTATTTATTATATATATATATATATATATATATATATATATATATATATGTGTGTGTGTGTGTGTGTGTGTGTGTGTGTGTGTGTGTGTGTGTGTGTGTGTTTCGTGGTTTCGATTTTAAACACTGGGAGTCGGCAAAGAAGAAAAAGAAAAAGAGAAGATATTAACGGTTAACTTATAAACGCTGATTTGAAACACTGAGAAAAAGAAAAAAAATTGACAGTTGTGAACGCAGATTAGAAAAACTGTAAGAGAACAAGGAAGATTAATATTTATTTGAGGTTGACGACAACGGGGAGATGGACAACAAAGGGGGAGGAGGGAGAGAAGGAGGGACTAACGGTATATATATGTATGTATATATATATATATATATATATATATATATATATATATATATATATATATATATATATATATATGTATGTATATATATATATACTAAAGGTATATATATGTGTGCATATATATATATGTATATATATATACATATTTATTTATTTATTTATTTATTTTTTATTTTTTGATGCGTTGATATTTTTTATATTTATAATATAAAACTAAAAATAATACATTAATCACCTAAATAATAGTGTAATGGATTCGTCTAAACACTTTAAAATGCAGCAACATTTTTTTAAGTAACGGATAAATTTTATTAGACAGACGAACAGCACAGGTAAAGAAAAAAATATTTTTTTTAAACAACTAATATAAGTTAGCAAAACATTTATATGGAACAAAACGTAGATTTAGTATAAGGAACGTTTATGTTTTTGTCTTTTAAGGGAAGTGGGGTCTGATCAACTCTGCTGGGAAGCCATGAAATTAAATACTGTCTTGTTTTTAAATTCCCGAAACAGTTTTTAATGGTAAACAACTGATGATCCCTTAAAATAGTGTTAGAAACAAACTAATATAATAACTGTAACAAATAAATTGACTTACATGAGTGATTTTCCACTGAAAGACTTGGGACTATAAGTTTTTTTTTGTTTTTTTAATATAGTTTTAATGGTTGAGAAACTTCCGAGACTATATATATATATATATATATATATATATATATATATATATATATATATATATATATATATATATATATATATATATATGGGAAATGAAAAAGGAAAAAACCAAGAGATATTTTTTAATATAATCATCAACGTTTCGTCTTTATTGTAAGACTTCCTTAGGATGATAATTCGAAGAAAAATGTCATGCAAGTACATCGAAATTTTAGGTGGACATGATGGAGAAATAAAGGAAAGTAGTAGCTGTGGCTACTGTGAGCGCTGGAGGAGACTCTAAGCTGTGAGAAGTCAGTGGTGGCGAAGAATGAAATGAATATGGAAAGCTTTGAGTGGGTACCATTAAGTCAGCAGTGAAATGGGGAGGTGTAAGAATATAATTAAACTTGCCTTAAGGTGGGACATATGAAAGGAGGGCTGAGATTTTTGCCGTGGTGAGATGTGGCATGGATTTTGAGAAGCTGGGGAAAGAGGAGGGAAGGGAGAACTCTGTGTGCTTAGCAAGTAGGTAGTATCATAGTCTTAGAAAAAGATTTGAAAAAAATGAAGATCACTTGAAAATAGGGGGTAAGAGTGTGAAGGAAATAGTCAAAAGAATGGGAGAGGAGAAAGGGGGAGGTGAGGTTTTAGTTGTGATCAAGTGTGAATTTTTTTTAGGCCGGAGGGAGGAGTATTGACCAGGTGGCTATGTCAAGAACCTGTGAGCATAAGTGTGTTTGAAATGAATGTGTAGAAGTGTGCCGGGGACGAGGGGGTAGGGGTTGGCATGAGAAGAAAGAAAAATGATTTTAATTTGAAAGGAGTGATAAGTAAAATGTGGTTTCGCTCAGGATGTGTTGATGGTTTGAGAGTAAATTAAAAGAAAAGGGGGTTTAAATATCTAAATATTTTTAAGGATGTGTAAATTGTGTAAATTTGTGAAGCTGTCATTTGTGGTTAAATAGTTTTGATTCGTAGTGGGTGATTCAAGCGTATGTGAATGAATATATATGTGAGAAAGGAGTCAGCACGTAAGTGTGTATGGTGGGAATTGTGTATAAGTGCAAGTGAGAACGATAAGAGGAAGGGTTAGCCCTCTTGGTTTTTTCCTTTTCTATTTCCCATTACGTCGGATTACTATCATCCTTCCTTTCTCATATATATATATATATATATATATATATATATATATATATATATATATATATATATATATATATATATATATATATATATATATATCGCATAGCCCTTTAGTAATTCATACCTTCGTTTCTTCTCGGTTTGCTCTGTCGTCTAGTGGTGGAGTTCTTTCTTCCCCTCTGTAGTGGCCATCTCCGTGAGTTGTCTGTAACAAAAGACCTTTCTCGCTTCATAAGACAACAATCTTTTCATTTTAATTACTTTTTATTCGGCGTCAGTTTCTATTGCCGGTGGAGATGCTTTGCTCATCCTTGAGAGAGAGAGAGAGAGAGAGAGAGAGATTTACGAATATCGTGGTTAATTCTTAGCTAGCTTATTGTCTAACCAGTCCTTTGTTATTTGAGGAGACAGGGGGGAGAAAGACATCTCGTACGCCAGTATTCTTTTTTAGGGAAAAACATTTCCCGTTCTAACTTGGCTACATCGTAATTCCTTCGTCCGACTTCTACGCATCCTAAGTCCGAACTAACTTAAAAACTCCAATTTTCTCACAAATGAAAACTGTGACGTAATATCACGTGATCACCACACAGGTGCAGGATGACCTTTTGAACTAGGGTCATCCATTGTCTCGTCACTTGTCATGTTTCGATTCCCAGGAAAACACATCGCACTCTATGCACCCGGCGACCCGCACTAATCGCACAAGCCAAACCAACGACCCCACACCAGTTCTCCACCACATACGTCCATTATCATATAACATTCTCATAAAAGTTTTTATAATCCCACAAGTTACGTCCATCATTATATAACATATATATATATAATGTGTGTATATGTATATTTTATATAAACACTTGATGGGTTGATAAACTTGTACACTATGCAAATTTAATCTATTTCCTAACTTTATTATCTGTGCATAAATGCTCTATCTACTATATTGAGCTTCACCGTATCTCGATAGGATCTAATATATTTTTTTATTTATATCTATCTATGTGTGGGTGTGTGCATGTGTCGTTTGTGTGTATATTTGTATTTCGTGAGGTGTGTATAATCTCCGCACATTGCAGTATGTTGTTTACTAATTTGTTTTTATGTTACTGTAGTCTTTTGTATGTTTTGTGTTTTGCATTTCTGTATTTTTCTGATTATTATGAAGAATAAATAAATTGGGGAGTTTGGTGGAAGAGTACCTTATAGGTTAGTCCTCGCTTCCGTTAACGTTTGTATTTTTTATGTGCACAATATTAAATAAAAATATTTAAAAATCTTATTATCATTATTATTTAATATTATTTGGACCTACTGTTTTCATCTTTTCCTTGTTTGAACACTTGATGAATTAATAAACTTATAAACTATGCTATCCATTTCATCACTTCATTATGAGCTTTACCGTATGTTGATCTAATATAATTTTGTATTACTATATTACCCGTTTCGAAATAAGTGTTAAAATTATCACTGTTTATCTAGCTATTCAGCGATGGCCGTGTGGGTCTAGATGTCGGGATTTGAGTTGTAACATACTCGGAGGCCGGGGTTTCGACCAGTAGTAATAATCATATCTCTATGCTGACGAGTCCCGATTTAAGGACGAAACGTATACGTACATAGATAATAAACAAAACAAATATATATATATATATATATATATATATATATATATATATATATATATATATATATATATATATATATAACTTCTTTGTAATATAGTAGGAAAAATCTCAGCAGAGTGCTCGATTAATTAAGAATTAAAGTTAAAAATTAAGAGCATAATATTTATTTATTTTGGTACAGAAAAATTAGTACAACATTCGTACTGTCAGTTTCAAGCTCGGAAAATCTTAGCCATCCGGCTCTCTTCAGCTTCTGTTGTCATCCATATATATATATATATATATATATATATATATATATATATATATATATATATATATATATATATATATATTAAAAGAATACACACCCCAAGATGAGTCAAATTAATTCCCCAAATAAAACAGTTTTGCACTACTTTTATGTCCTCTTACGTAGATAAAATTCAAGATATAATGATACTAAACCTTATGTCTAGAATCATTCATCTAATTTTGATCAAAACTCATTACATGATTTTGATTAAAATTTACGGCTTAAACAGTTAACATTCAGGGAATCTTGCTTAACTGGTGTCTAATGACTATAAATCAAATTCAATGCAAATCTGAAATATTTGAATTTCCAAATAGAAGTTTGTGCCTTATTATGCTCTCCAAACACCCTTTAAATACTTTTTTTTAACTGACAATTGGGGAACATTTATTAATTGATGTCTAATACTTACTGTTAAAATTTCACAAAAATCGGAGGTATCTGAATTTTCACGAAGGGCTTCCATCCTTTCTTTGCCCTCTTTTCATTAAACTAAATTAAACTAAACACAGCCAACATTAACCACCCATTACGCCTAGCAGCTGTGTTATAAAATTCATTATGATCGGTTAATTAGTTTTGAAGTGAATTCTTTACATACCAATATATGCATACCTAACTTTATATATATACACATACCTTATATATATATATATATATATATATATATATATATATATAGAGAGAGAGAGAGAGAGAGAGAGAGAGATATATATATAGAGAGAGAGAGAGAGATAGAGTTAGATTATACTTCAAATATATAAATAATATCTTTAACTAGTAAACACTATATATATATATATATATATATATATATATATATATACTCGTGTATTTAAGCAGTATTCTTTCATTTAATTAATTAATTAATTAATAATATAAATTACGAATATGTAATTTTGTAGGTCGCCGCGTGCATCGTGTTTTAAAAGAAATTTAATAAGAAAAAACGCATATATACATTTTTTCGAAACAAAATTATCTGAAGAAAGCCAAACATGCTCGAAACACGTGTTAGAGAAATTTTAACAAAACACTTTTTTAATAATGTACAATATAAAATAATAAACAATTTGTTTTAATTAATTAAAGTTGGTAGTACCACCTCTTTAAATATGCACTTTTCTCTTGTTTGAACCACACTACCCCCCCCCTCTCTCTCTCTCTCTCTCTATATATATATATATATATATATATATATATATATATATATATATATATACATATTTACTTATTTATTTCATACGCAGTAATATAAAAATATATTTATGACAATTAAGCTACACAGAGGCTTCCGCGTTTCATCCTCGAAGATAATCTTCAGGCTAAAAGATTAGCCTAAAGATTCCCTCCGGAGATGAAACGCGGAAGCCTCTGTGTAGCTTAATTGACATAAATATATTTTCATAACTTATTACCTAGCTCTACTCACATATCGAGCACTGTTGAAGTAAATACTGAAAATTGATACATAAAAAATATATCTCTTTATAACATTTTATGTGGAATAATAATAATAATAATATATATATATATATATATATATATATATATATATATATATATATACTTGCAAGACTCGTGTCCCGGTGTTGTCCGGGGGAAATATAGCGCACAAAGTAAGAACTGTTCGGTAACGGAAAATCCCTCCAATATTTTAAAATCGATATTTTGAAATAAATTTTTACTCTGTTGCTTAGAAGCAACTAAAATCGACTTTTCTAATTTATTTTGTGGAGTGGGTTTACGTTCTCTCGTCATTAGATTGAAATAGGGTCTAAGTATTTACTTACCTGGTAAAAGTGCGGAATAGTTAACAGTCGATAAATTATTTTTAAAAAGCAAATGAATACTACCAAACACGGTTTATTAGTAAAAAAGAGAGAAAAAAAAAGAAAACAGTCCTGAAAACCTCATAATTTAAAAAAAAAAAGTGTTTATTTAAAGGTGGGGGATAATTTTCATATATAAATTTAACGTAAAATAAGCACCTACTTCCTGCCCAGTTAGTGGTAAATCGAAACGTACACCGAATGGTTTTTCAAGTTTGGAACTGGAAAATTAGGGGGGGGGGGGTATTTATTTATTTTTTTATACTCATCCAATTTAGTTTTTTTTTTGTGTTTTAAATATAAATGGGGAGGGGGTAATTTTTTTAATTATTTAAATTTTTAGATTTTCTGGGGGGGGGGCTTTTTCATTCTAAAATGAGCGACCACTCCTCCCCCACCCCGAAAAAAATACCTACTAGGGTGGAAAATATTCGTGTTTGTCGAAGTAAAAGTGACGATAACGAACTTCACCGAACAATCTACACAATAAGAACCGAACTGTTTTTTGTTTTGTTTTTTTGTAATTTTTACCGTAACCCTGAAGTAACCTAACCCTAACTCTAACCCTAAACCTAACCTTAAACTTAGTTTTTGTTTTAGTTTGCGAAGTCGGTTTAGTTCGGTTCGTATTGTTTAGAAACATATAAGAATATGATAGTGTGAATTACAAATTACATAATAGTAATTTATTAGAAATTGCTTTAAAAATCTTTTGGTTAATTACTATACGGCATAACCAAATATTATGTTGTATCATAGAATTAAACTAGCATAAACCATTTTAATGTTAATATAGTTAGATCAGTTAAAAAAAAAACTTTTGTGAAATGTTCAAATGAATATAGAGCGTAAAGATATAGTCGCAGTATTCATAAAAAAAGAAAAATATTCTAGCTAAGGAAGAACAATAACTTCCTTTCCTAATTTTCTAGTTTAGAAAGACATGTTAATTAACTTGAGTTAAGAAAGACAATTAACTTGAGTTAAGAAAGACATGTTAATTAACTTGAGTTTAGAAAGACATGTTAATTAACTTGAGTTATTTACCTCGTTTGGCTACTCTATTTCTCGACTTGTTTAGATGGCAACTATATTTTTCCGACCTAATTTTCATTTCGGCGTTTCACGTTAACGATGAAACTTGACATAGCTGCAAATTTTAATATCGACGGTCTAAAGAGTTTCTTCAAAAAATCGAATAAAATTAGTAGATAGGCAATAATATATATATATATATATATATATATATATATATATATATATATATATATATATATATATATATATATATATATATATAGGGATAAATGATCTGACGCAATGGGAAATGAAATAAGGAAAGCCAAAAACTATATTATTTGTGTATACATCGATGTTTCTCTCTGTCTGTCTGTCTCTCTCTCTCTCTCTCTCTCTCTCTCTATATATATATATATATATATATATATATATATATATATATATATATATATATATATATATGATATAGTAACACGAAATTACATAATCATCGATGCAATCATTTATTTCAACCTTGTGTTATTTTCAAGTATCCGATTTAGACGACTACATTTTTGAAAATGTAATCGTCTAAATCGGATGCTTGAAAATACCACAAAGTTAAAATAAATTATTGCATCGATGATTATGTAATTTTGTTTTACTATATTTTATTTTATTCTTGCTCTGTTTATTACATTGAAATCTCATACCTGGATTTCCTCCTGGAATTATTTCATTATAACACAAATATACACACACACACACACACACACACACACACATATATATATATATTTTATTTTATTTACTTACTATTATATATTATTTATTTATGAATTTTCCAACAAATGT
>OY744519.1:183314718-183327218 GCA_963556195.1 Sepiola atlantica
ATTTGTGAAAACTCTAGTACAAGATTAATACTATCATTGGATCTCTCGTAACATTTTACGCGAAAAAAAAAGTTGTGTTTGATCTTAGCATAGTTTTTTTTAATTGCATTCCCGGACTGAAAGACAGAGAACCCGACAGAGACATTGTATTCATAGTAGCATTGCTACCCGGCGCTGCCCGGGAACATTGATAACAAAATAGAAGAGTCAAAAGTGTGTATAACATCTTTCTTGTAAAAATGTTTTCTCTTTCTCTTTTTCTTTCTCTTTCTCTCTGTCTCTCTCTATCTCCTCTCTATCTATCTATCTATCTATCTATCTGCCGTCACCGCCTCTCTCCCCACTCTCTCTCCACTCTCTTTCTGTCTCTCCCATTTCTTTCCTTCTCTCCCTTCCTCTCTCTCGCCTCCTCTCCCTCTCCCTATCCCCCACTTCTCTACTATTCCCTCTCTTTATCACAAGTACCATTTAAGACCAAAGTCGATGGGAAAAAATCACTTCATATGCCAACACCCCTTGACTACTTTTGTTACTGTTGATCCCCAAAAGAATGAATATCACAAAAACATGTGTCCATATTCTGTCCGTGCAATACGAAAAAAGAATATATAAGCTTTGTGTGTGTCGTCGTGTTGTTTCTGACTTTTATGTCTACACACACACATACACACACAGACAACTGCCATTTATACAATAGAAGATTATAGATTTTAATATGCTGATATTAAAAACAACTTTTGTGTTTTACGCGAGTTCTAAGTATTTGAAAAATTGGCGTTTTTAAACAATGTGGAAAGTAAAAAGTTTGTTTAAAAGCTGTAATGGGCAAAGATATTTCATTTATTATTAGTTTGTCTACAACAAACTATATAGAGAGTAAAACTAGACAAGTAAGGCATAAGGATAATATATTCCAACACAAGTGCAACTAAAATGATAAAATGAATGTAAAAATAGTTGTATTTAATATTCGGAGACTCCTTTAGAATGCGCAAAATAAATCGGATATCAATTACAAAATCATACAAAAGTGTAACATATTTGTATTGAAACGTCTATCTCTTTCTCTCTTTCTCTCTTTCTCCATCCCTCGTTTCCCCTCCCCACCCGCTCTTTCTTCTCCGCCCAGCCCATTCCTCTCACTGAACACACACACACACACACTTTTATAGATTACTCGAGGAATTAGTCAGTATAAGGGAAATAACTTATTAGAAAAAAAAATCAGAGTTACTCCCCTTTAGTTATTGTGAAAAAGATTTTTTAAACTACCACCTCTCCTAACAAAATCTTGGCCAGTTTACCCTCAGAGAATAAACATTTTTTCTGAATTTGAGATATTATTCATTCCGGGCAACGCTGATCAAGAATATACAAACTTTGTGGGTGTTTCATTAGTAGTTTTTTTTTTTAACTTTTAGCTGAACATACACACACACATACAAACACATACACACAGACACTTCCCTTATATAATAGACCAGCAGGGCTAGGTGGCGTTTCCCAGGGTCATAAAAAACAAAATAGAAGAAGTTATATTTTTATATTAAAACTATTATCTTTCTCCCTCTTTTACTCTCTACCCGTCTCTTTATCCGTTTCTCTTCCCCTCTCTCCCATTTTTCAGTCCATTTCCCCAACTCAACCCCTCTCCCCTTCTCTCTCTCTCTCTCTCTCTCTCTCTCTCTCTCTCTCTCTCTCTCTCTCTCTCTCTCTCTCTCTCTCCACTCTTCTGTTTTAATGTGTTGAAAAAGAATAATAATAATGTAATTAATTTACCGGAGCTATCTCTTTTAAATATAAAACTGTAATCTCACAGTGATTGCTCATGGACGACGCCGAGTAGAACAAAACATAATGAAATTCTTGATGCCGGGTAATTCCATTCCCGCCAGCTGATTTCACAATAATATGGAGAGAAATGATGTTGATAATGAAAATAGTCGAAAGAGATTTAAATGTAATACTGTAATTTACATTTGTTGCTCCCGGGCAACTCCAAATATAACAAAAGATTCTGCCACCTCCTCTCGCTTACCAAATATAATACAGTAATGTTACTAATGACAATTTTATTGTTCCCGGACAACGCCGACTAGGACAAAAGTTTCTGTAACCCCCCCCCCCCCTCCTCATTTAATAAATACAATACTGTAATGTTAGTAAGGAGGCTTTCACAGAACTGCCAAAATTACCGTTAAAATCTAAGTATGAAGAAAAATAATGTTGATAATGATTACTGATCCCGGATAACGCCGAGTAGAACAAATAGTCCCGGTCAATTTCTAATGTGTTAAAGATAAACGATGTTGATGAAGAACATAATCCGAAGAGATTTAATATATACCAGTTACTAAAAGTAATACTCTAATCTTACAATTTTTGATCTCGGAAAATTCCAAGTAAAAGAATTCCTAATTTATTTCCTCCCTCCATTTTACCATATTAAGAAGATACGTAATGTTGATGAAGCCAATAGTCTGAAGAGATTTACTATATATACCCTACCAAAAGTAAACCTGTAATCTTAAAATTATTGATCCCGGACAACGCTGAGTAGAACAAATGGTACCGGGAATTCCTAATTTCCCCTCTCTTCATTTTAGCACATTAAGAAGATGCGTGATGTTGATGAAGTCAATAGTCCAAAGAGAGTTAATATATGCCAGTTAAGAAAAGTAATACTGATTTTTTACAATTATTGATTCCGGACAACGCCGAGAAGAACAAATAGTCACGGTCAATTCCTAATTTTCCCTATCCATTTAAACATATTAATAAGATACACGATGTTGATGAATTAAATAGTCCGAAGAGATTTACTCTTACCAAAAGTAATACTGTAATCTTACAATTTTGGATCCCGGACAATGCCGAGTAGAACAAATGGTCCTGGTAAATTACTAATTTCCTGTTCCCATCCACCAATTTCACAATAATATAAAGATAAAGGATATTAATTACTTTGGGTTATGGTTCCCGGTGGTATTCAACATTCTAAAAAAAAAAAGACGGAGAAGTTCTTTATCCTGGGCAACAGTGCATTTAAACACATCTGCTCTATCTCTGATATTGACCACTGTTATAAGCACTTTTGGGTTACTACCTGCTCTATGCTGGATATTGAGCACTTTAAATTATGGCTCCAGGATATACAACATTATTTTTTTTAAAAAACAGAGAAGTTATTTATCCTGGGCAACACTGCATTTAAACACAGCTTTTATCTAGGATTTTGAGCATTGTTATGAGCAGTTATGGGTTACTACCTGCTCTATCCAAGATATTGAGAAATTTTTGATTATGGCTCCCGGGGTATACAACATCATAAAAAAAGACTGAGAAGTTTTTTTTTATCCCGGGTAACATTGCGTTTAAACACACCTGCTCTATCTCGAGTATTGAGCACTGTTATCACACAATGAAAAGTGAATTCAAATCCACTTCATTGATTGCGTACTGTATTCGGTGAGAGAGATTCTTTATTAAGATAAACTTCACGATAAACACAGCTATTTTCCATATATTTATTAACAATCACATCGCTACGAACTTCCTGAAGAAAGCGAGAGAGCGAGGGAGAGAGAGGTTAGTCTAGAAGGGGGTATATAGATATGGAGATAAATAATAAGAGGCCATTAACCAATTTTTTATCTGGTGATATGCCCGCTGAATATTTTTTTCTTATTATTATTATTATTATTATTATTATTATTCTTATTATTATTATTATTATTATTATTATTATTATTATTATTATTATTATTATTATTATTATTATTATTAAAAATACATGGCGACAAATCTAAAAGAACATTCTCTGTGTATATGTTATTTGACGTAAGCTTTCATATATTTACATTGAGATATCACTTACATTCAGTCAGTGTCGTATGGTTGAGTTTCAATCTCGGCTTGAGGACTAACTGGTCTAGCCGCACTGAAGAATTGTGATACAGCGAAACAGTCTTATGTGGATGACTATATAAAAAGCTCCCTTCTTGGGTAGAGCTTATTTGTAAGGATATCGCCAACTGCCATTGGTTTTAAGGCATTGGGTAAAACTAATTCGAGCTCCGGCAATGTTTACATTGAGATATCATTACATTCAGTCAGTGTCGTATGATAGCGCAGGAGTAGGAGCGCTGACTGTCAGCTCAACGATTTACTTTCAATCCTGGCTTGAGGCACTAACTGGTCTAGCTGTGATACAGCGAAGCAGTCTGTGTGTGGATGACTATATAAAAAGCTCCCTTCCTGTGTACAGCTTATTTGTAAGGATATCGCCAACTGCCAGTCTGTATGTGGATGACATATATATATATATATATATATATATATATATATATATATATCGTGATTCTCTTCTTCGAATCAGTCTGACCGCCTGAAACCGCCACTTCCTGCACTGATGAAGACGTAAGTCCGAAACAACGGTAAATACACTTTAATATTTAATAAAAACTATTCATATATATATATATATATATATATATATATATATATATATATATATATAACTATGAATAGTTTTTATTAAATATTAAAGTGTATTTACCGTTGTTTCGGACTTACGTTTTCATCAGTGCAGGAAGTGGCGGTTTCAGGCGGTCAGACTGATTCGAAGAAGAGAATCACGATATATATATATATATACCTTTAGACGCTAGCGTTTCAAACTTATAGTTCTCATCAGTGCAGGAAAGTAACAATTTCAGACGGTCCCGGTCACAAAGTCAGCCGAGAATCTACAGGCTATATCGTCGCGGCCACAGGAAACTGTCACGTGATTGAGGGAAATTAATAACTATATCTGTCTAAGTAGCTGGCAGCAGACAGACGACCAATCGAGAGTGTTCGACGAACATATTTGCTGTTTGACAGTCTATTTATAAATTATTTATATCTACAGACGCTAGCGTTTTAAGCTTATAGCTCTCATCGGTGCAGAAAGGTGACAATTTCAGACAGTCGGGAGGCGCGAATATATATATATATATATATATATATATATATATATATATATATATATATATATATATATATATATATATATATATATATATTAAAAGCTTAAAACGCTAGCGTCTGTAGATATAAATAATTTAATATTTATTTATAAATATTATAAGCCCCTTTAAGTAATGAAAGTTAACCACTCAAAGTATGTTAAAATAGACTGTCAAACAGCTCTAAAGCAAAGTTCCGAATAAGCTAATTTGTGGTGGCCAACAGGAAACGCTCTTGACTGCGAATCAGTGTGATCAGAGTTCGCGCCTGCCGACCGTCGGAAATTAACTTCCTGCACTGAAGATTGCGTAAGCATGAAACATCAGTGTCTGTAGGTAATAAATAATTAATATTTATTTATAAATATTTTAAAAGCCCCCTTTTACTAAGGCCGAGTACTCTGAGTGAATTTAATAACAAGCAGTACTACGAGCTTCATTGCGAGATCCAACACAGTTATTTGTTGTTGTAGATCACTATTCGCTGCGCGTTGTAAAATACCCGCCGCGTCGGAAATTAACTTTCTGCATGAAACATCGATGTCTGTAGGTAATAAATATATAATATTAATTTTAAAATATTATATATATATATATATATATATATATATATATATATATATATATATATATATATATAGAGAGAGAGAGAGAGAGAGAGAGAGAGAGAGAGAGAGAGAGAGAAAGAAAGAAAGAAAGAAAGAAAAGAGGGTAGTGCAGTATTAGTGCAGTTCCAACGAGAGAAGAGTATATATGTAAAGGAGTAAGGCTACCAACATTTGTAAAAAGTTTTGTTAAACATTTATTTATTATTTTGTTATTTTATAATTTTATAATTGTATATAACTCGTTTCAAGCGGTGGTCCGCTCTCATCAGATGTGTAAATCCATTTGAAGAAATGTCTTTCGATTTGAAAGAGTGTTGTTTCAAATGAACCAACACTCTTTCAAATCGAAAGACATTTCTTCAAATGGATTTACATATCTGATGAGAGCGGACCACCGCTTGAAACGCGTTATATAAAATGATAAAATAACAAAATAATAAATAAATGTTGAAAAAACTTTTTACAAATGTTGGTAGCTTTACTCCTTTACATATATATATATATATATATATATATATATATATATATATATATATATATATATATATATATATATATATGAGATAAAAGAAAATTCTCCGTATGACAGTTATTACTCTAGCTTACATACCTTTAATATTAATCAATTTATTGTAATTTTAAAAACTAAGAGTTTTCATCTCAATTATTTCCATTGAAAATTAATGAACACAACATTTTAAGAATGATTTTTGTAGTTCATCTATTTGTTATTAAATCCCTTTAATTAATTACTGTTAATATTGACCAAACTATTACATATACATAGAAAATAGGACTAGAAACTTACAAATTAATAACACCAAACATTATTTTATTATAAATTGTTTAAAAGTAGTTATGCATTCATGATTCAACAAACGTTATTTGTTTAAAACTAAATCCTCTAATTACTGTAGATTTTTATTTAGTGTAATGAGTTAAAAAAACAAAAAACGGTCTACGAACGGGTTTTTTGTTTGGAAATAAATCAGACATCTTTAAAATATAAGGGAATTAACTCTTAATTCTTTTACAAATACTTATCTTTCTTGGTTTCTGTTGTGGCCTTACAGGACCCAAAAGAAATAAGACAAGGGTTGGATTTAATAAGAGTATGTATTTTTTTATGGAAATTGCTCCAGACAAGGCATGAAGCCACTTGATGTAAAGAGCTAAAAAATACTACTTCAAGGTCAAAAACTAGCCAACGATAAGTGTTAGATGGATTGATTGTGGCCTAGAAAACCCCTTTGTCAGAAACATCGCTCATGGATTGTGAGGACGAAAGGACAAAATAAGGGAAGAGAGAATTACGAGGCTAGCGAAAGTAAACCGAAGGTCCACTTTTTACTCTCCTGAAAGTACAGAAGTAATGGGTTGCTAAAGATTGCTTCTGGGTTGGTCAAATCGATTCTGTCTGTTATCACCATTATCATTATTCATTGTGTCAGAAGAGTCAGTGTAGTGACGTAATAGGGCTTCTTTATTTTAAATAACTCTAAGATGCAATTAGGTTCAAAAAGAGAGCGTTAAAGGAATGGAGAGTGATAGAAAAGGAAGGATAGAGAGACAAAGAGACGGAGAGAGATATAGATGGGTGGAATAGGGGAGAGGGAGGGCGGAGGGGAAAAAGAGGGATATAAAGAGAGAGGGGGATACTTTCCCGACAGTAGACCAGTTCATAAAACTTACACAATAAAATAAAACATTCTGACTTAGGCGTTTTACTTTTCTATTATATAAAAAAAGATTTGAAAAATTAAAAATAAACTATAAAGACAAACATACTTACAATAACAACAGACGTTTTCTCTTCTTTTACTATTTGTCATTTTTCGCAAAACCTTTCTACACCCGGGCAGTTAGTTACTTAATGAATATATAGCGGCGTATAAATATGAAATTAAAATGGATGCCAAATTAAAATGGCGGCCAAAGAAATTTTTAAGTTTTGTCCACATCAATCACCAAATTATTAAAACTGTATCTAAAAATCACAAATGATTTATGAATTATTGCACATTAATTTTCGTGTAGTTTCGAGAATTGTGTACCTCGATTATAGTGGCGGTGAGTAGGAGATACATGTTTAGCGACCAATTAACTTAGGTTTGATAAAAAAAATTGTGATAAGATGGGGTCCTTGCAATACTGTGGCTTAACCGAGTTACAATCATTAACTGGGCAAGTAGAATAGCGTACAGGTAACAATGCGGATAACCGGGTTAATTAATTAACTGTACAAGTTAGCTCCGGCACGGCTAGTAATAATGTTGCAGTTAATGTTACTTTAGTCATCTGAACAAGTAGAATGGGATACTGGCGACAATGTGGATAACCGAACTCCATTTGTAAAAGCCAAACGGCGAAACAGGGATCGTGTCGAGTCTTACTTAGACCCTAAGCTTCGACCTGGCACCAAAAACTTAACTTTTGCAAACACTTCAAGTGAAATGAAAATTTGCTCATGGCAGCCATCTTGGAAAATGGCGTGAATGTATGAAGTCTCCACTTGGACCAAAATTGTTAGTTAGATCCTAAGCTTTAAAATAGTACCAAAAATCAAACTTTTGCAAGAACTTTAAGTGACTGATCCCCCCAGCTCCCCCCCCCCGCTACAACTGGATTGAATCGAACTCTACAAAAGGTGAAACAGGGGTCGTGTCAGGTCTTAAATAACAAATAGAAAACTTGCGTGTGCCTCGCTTCCGGCTCACGCCTATTATATATTCGAGAACAACATCGACCTCATTTTGATACTTCGACAAACCCAATGCCAATCGACACCGCCCGACCGACCCGTGCGTATTTTCTCTCTTTTTTCCAGAATAGAAACACATTCAATTTGAAATAAAACAATGAAGTCGTCTGAAAGTCAGGATCCAGTATTTAGACTTAAAACTGATTAATTCTACGACGGAGAGCATATTACTCACTCACAATTTATATAATAAAACGCTAAGGCATTTCATGTTCACACTACATTATCACCATTCACACATATTTATTTTTTTAATGAGATCGTCCGATTAGCAAAGATGTTGTTTGGTGATTAATCTGAAATCGCCAAGGTAAAAGAATTCCGACTTTACCTATTTTAAAATGAATTGTTCCCAAATCAAATTGTCGTCCCATCGACTAAAACAGTACTATTTTAAATATTTTTAATGACATTAGTTTTATTGATTTCAAGAATATTTAGTTGGTAATTATCTTTACAATAAGAAGACAAATAATATTTATTGTTTTGAAAAGAAATTGCTACAATTTTAAATAAATAAAGAAAAAAGAGGCATATTCGTTTTATTTATTTAAAGAATATTTAGTTGACAATAGCAATTATTTTTACTGGAGAAGAAAGAGTCATTTTAATAGTATTGATCCTGACAGACATTTACTATTTCAAAAGAAATAGTATTAACACTAACTTATAAATATTGGTGTAGAAGCCACTGTGGAATTTCCACACGGTCCTGCTATTTATATATCTCTATATATAAAGTTAATGTGTGTTTGTGTGTTATATGTTAACAGTTAGAACATTCAAATAAAGGTTAAGTTTTTCACGGAATCTAAAGACACAATTGAAATTTTTTTCGATTCCATCTGGGGTCACTAAGGGTAATTATCGGTTAGGTTTATAAAATAACTGAAATATGTAAAACGCAAGGAGACGTAAATCATTTTTTAAAATAGACTTTCTTTGTTTCATAAAACAAAAATTAAATTAAACAAAAAATATCTCAATGAATAATGTATGTAAAGAATGTTTAAACACTTAAATACTTATTTAAAATGTAAATAATAGAATTTAAAATAAGTAGGTTTTTTTTTTTAATAACTGCGCTGACATTTTTTTATTACTTGCCTTCATATTGGAAATGTTATTTTTAACTTTTTTCGAGGCAGAAATTGTAAAAATGACGATATTTTTTTTTTTTTTTCCAAATACACTTTCCTACCATCAATATGTCTCTACACAGGAAACGCTGGGTGAATATTACTAATTATAATTTAACTAACAGGGAGACCCGATATTGTTGGGGATTTAACAAGGAACAATATGTTCTTTTTTACTATGCATATAACTTTATTTATTTCTTCACCCCTCCTCCCCCCGTTTTGTCTCCTAATATAGTCGGGAAAGAACTGAAGGTTTGGAAAATTTTCTGAATTAGTGTCTTATACATATGGTTTAAATTGCATTAAAATCGCATATATGTATTTGAATTTTTAATGAGATCCATCTCCATAGCTCCCTTAGCGGGAGCACATAGAGATTCGTCACTTTGAGAGGCACATAGATTCGAGACCACTTCCATTGTCTTCCCCGGAGAATTTTATATGTATATATATAGGATTTAAATTTCATCAAAATATGATATATTTTAAGTTTGAAGGGAGATTCTGCCTCCATAACTCTTTTAGGATGGCACTTAGAGATTCCGGATCATTTCTATTGTCTTCCCTGGATAACTTTTTACTTATGATTTAAACTTTATTAAAATAGGATATATTTGAAGCTTTAAGAGGGGTTTCTGCCTCATTAGCTCCCTTACGGGGTCACTCAGAGACTCGGTGCCACTTCCACTGTCTTACTCGGAAAATTTTACATATAAATACACTTTTAGTTTTCATTTAGATTATCTAACCTTTTTGTCTATGGGGAACACACACACAAACGTGGACGTTTATATAGAGATAAATCTTATAATTGGTATGAGTGTTCGGCCTGCATTGGGTGGGGTACCCGTAAAAAGCGGATAGACGGACCGAAATCGTTATGGACCTATTTAATTTTTTTTCTTCTTTTGTTTAAATTTATGTGTCTATGTATTTCTGTTGCTCAGGTCTCCGTGTACTCCGAGGTCGTGTGACCCTCAACATTATCCAGGAACTTTCTGCCTTTTTGGAAGACTCGACAAACAACCCATTCTATTTCCGACCAGGACACGCTCAGGTCCTCTCCGGGGAAGAGGAAGCAGTCTTCGCCTGGGTGGCTGTCAACTATCTCCGGGGCTTTTTTCATAAAAAACAGTGAGTAAATAACACGTGGGGTTTTAACTGAGTCCCTCTAATTCTATTTAATTTGTTTGTTTTTACGGCATATCAGCCCTTTTTTTGTTGTTTTATGCCGAAACGCATTGTAACAATATCCTTTAGAAAAAGATGAGATAATAATAATAATAATAATAATAATAATAATAATAATAATAATAATAATAATAATAATAATAATACCACGTTTACCTGACAGAACTGAAACTGCAAGAAATCTCATAAAACGCCCCCCCCACACACACACACACAAATAAAAACAATGTGATGGCACCAGTCTCGGCTAATACCACACAAAATATTCATGAAATGTCAAGGAGAATGGAAAGATCCAGGAGAAAAGGGGGGAGCACTAGCCAGACCTCTACTTGAAAGTACTGGAAAGTACTGGGGCTGAAGGGAGGCTTATTGCCACCCAACCCCCAGCGAGAAATCAATGGTAAGCGGCTATTGAGACAACGCAAAATCATTTGCAATGGTTACAAAAAAGGTGAAGAATACTGGAAATCTGGGGAGACATGTTGTCACTCAGATTCCAGGGAACACCATCGGTTATTATCAGTGAGTAATCACAGATGATGACCTGTGTGGGAACTCCTAGTGAGTTGTTGTTGTTGATGATGATGATGATGATGATGATGATGATGATGATGATGATGATGATGATGATGATGATTAATCTAATGTCGCTAAGGTAAAAAAAATCTGACATTACTCATTTTAAAATTAATTGTTCCAATATCGAATTATGTTGTCTCATCGATTGAAACAGTAGAGTTTTAAATAAGTACATTTCAAAAAGTGATATTCTGTTTATTGATTTTACAAATATTTTGCTGACAATATATAGGAAAACAGAATATTTATTGTTTTAAAAAAATTAAATTGCTACAATTTTCAATAAATAAACAAGAGGCATATTCGTTCTATTTTTCAACAAATATTTAGCTGGCAATGACAATTATTTTTACGGAAGAAGAAAGAGTCATTTTTTAATAGTGTTTACAATGACAGACATTTATTATTTCAAAAAGGTTGATAATAATTTATTAACAGTAAATCATACAGATTGATATAGAATTTCAACGGGTGTCCGATGATGATGATGATGATGATGATGATGATGATGATGATGATGATGATGATGATGATGATGATGATGATGATGATGATGATGATGATGATGATGATGATGACGACGACGACGACGACGACGACGACGACGACGACGACGACGACGACGACGACGACGACGACGACGACAACAATAATAATAATAATAATAATAATAATAATAATAATAATAATAATAATAATAATAATAATAATAATAATAATAATAATAATAATAATAATAATAATAATGCGCATGTCCCAACTTCTTTGGGACATGCGCATACAAACTGATATGGTTCTTGAACATTCAAAACCTAGACTTAATCTTTCTAAACAAAAACAAGAGAACTTGCTTAATCATTGATATAGCCTGTCACCTCGATACTAGAGTGCAGGAGAAAGAACACGAAAAAAAATATCAAGATCTAAAATGGGAATTAGACTATGGAAATGTAAAGAAGTACAGGTGATTCCTGTTGTAATTGTAACGCTTGGAACCATAACGAAAAGCCACCATAAATGGCTTAAACAGATTGACGAGACAATTTATTATCCAATTCTGCAAAAGACTTGCCTGTTAGGAACGGCGAAAGTGTTAAAGTACAGCTTGAATGTCTAAAGTCAAGGGAATTGACTTGATGTTCAAGAAAGAAAACACTTTTTCTTTTCTTAATCCATGGATTTTCAAAAATATGCTCTTATCATCAAA